>JAJOOJ010008665.1:0-18239 GCA_029582625.1 Solanum boliviense
CCCCCCCCCCCCCCCCCCCCCCCCCCCCCCCCCCCCCCCCCCCCCCCCCCCCCCCCCCCCCCCCCCCCCCCCCCCGATGGGAAGGTCCTGTTTTTGTTGTTTTATATGATACTGCAGATAGAACTTAGAAGAGAAGTGCATACAATTAATTGATGATGCCAACATATATTCATGACCTCACAAAAAATACTTTATGCATTATATTAATGCGGGAATGGTTTATCTGGAAGTCCAGTTTTGCAGTAATACTAAACTGGATATTCAAATAATATTTTTCAATATTTTGAAGATTAAAAACTTTTAGTTACTGAAATTGGTCAGTGATGCTTTGTTCATTCTCTAAATTCTCATTGCTCAGTCTTCAATTTTCCAGACAGTTGCCAGCTGCATATGGTTTTGGCAAAGTCGAGGAAACATTCCAAAAACTAAACCAAGTGTTTTTGATTTGAAATAACTTGAAACCAACTTGGTCTGGTTTTCAAAAACCAAAAGCTGATGATTAATCTTTTTCCTTAGCAAAATCTGACTTTGAAACCAATCTAACCAACCCGTACCCAAACATACAACTTTCTTCCATAATCTAAGGCCACTTTACTTTATTGAATATCCGTTACCTTTTAAAAAAACAACTTTCATCCATAACCATTCCTGATTAATTTCTTGTGAAATCAAACCCAAAAACCAATTCCAAATGCATGGCCTTTTTCCATCTTCTGCATTGACCTTGTATCTTTTTTAAAGCAATTTGGACTACATTTGGAAAAAGTTTTTGAGATTATTTTTTCAGAAAAATATCTTGTTGAAATTGAGATTACTTTACTTTATTGAATATCCGTTACCTTTTAAAAAAAACAACTTTCATCCATAATCATTCCTGATTAATTTCTTGTGAAATCAAACCCAAAAACCAATTCCAAATGCATGGTCTTTTTCCATCTTCTGCATTGACCTTGTATCTTTTTTAAAGTAATTTGGACTACATTTGGAAAAAGTTTTTGAGATTATTTTTTCAGAAAAATAGCTTGTTGAAATTTAGACGTGTTGGTAGGTGTAGCTTCTATGAGAAATAAACTTCTGGAAGTGAGTGTTCTGCGAGTAGAGGAATAGTTTTTTCTTTAATTAATATGTAAAATTCTTGTTTGAAATACACCCTCAAACTGCAACTTCAGAAAAACAGTTTCTAGATTTCTTTTTGTAAAAAGTACTTCAAAATATTAAACAATTGTGAATTAATTTTTTTCCACAAATTTTGAGAATAAATTTCTTGGACAGAAGCCAGTAATTCTATATTTTAGAAAAATCTTCTAGAAGATTGAGACCTAAAATATCTAATTCAATTTGTCTTTTTTCTTTTAGCTTTTAAGCACCTCCCTTATTTCAAATGTTTTCTGTGCATATGAACTTGTAGTTATATCTTGATGGTATCTTTTATAACACCTAAAGCTATATATACTTCGTTTGTAGCACATTCACATGCTAATGTTTTCATTCTTATGAGTGAATGCAGTGATCAAAATCCATCAACAGCTGCAGAGGGTGCCAATTGTTCTGATCAATCTCCGCCTTCAGGTGGGCAGGAGAATTTGTCTGCAAAGACAGAAGATGTCTCATCCTCTATTCCCGAGTACAGTGAATCTAAGCAAGAGGCTCTGAAAGGAGGTCATCAGTATTCAGTTGTTCATACGTCCCCGAACTACAGTTTTGGTTTTGTGCCACCAACATTAGGCAGCCAGCTTGCACCTTTTGAAATCTCTGAATCACAGTCTTGTGATGTTTCTCGTCTTCCAAACTTTGTCGTAAGCCTTCATACTCTGATGTACTTTTTGCATATTCTGTGATTTTATTGGTTCTGAAGCTTCAAATTCTCAATTTTGGAATAGAAAGTTGCAAGTTTGTAAGTAAATATCCATAGTTAGATGAACACCATGTTGTAGACTTGTAATGCGTTGTCATTGTTTGTTTCACCTCACTTGCCTGCAAGGTCCTAGAATCTCACACTTCGATGATTTATTCTGGGGTCTATGTTAATGTTGAATGTAGGAACTATCTGACAGTAAATAGTAAATATAGTGTTTCGGGATGATTTGACATATTCCAAGAAGTTTGCGACCACGTGGAATCGATATAACTGATTCATGAAAATTTATCAATCAAGAATTGTTAAAACGGATCATTTGTTCCTGTAGGTTCAGCAACCAATTGACCCAACAAGCTACTATGCCCAGTACTACCGCTCCAGTGTCGATGGTGATGGCCGCATTTCACCTTTTCATTCAGCGGGAGTTTCTACCAATTACAACGGCAATGTTGCAGTTGTGCCTCCACAAACTTCTCAAGAGGTTTGAAAGTACTCTATCGAGTGTATGTTTTATTGTCTGTATGACTCTATGCAGGAAAGTATTGGGTGGATGGGGGGGAGATTATGCACTTGACACCTTCTCCCAATGCTCTCATCGCATCAACAGAATTTCGTCTCTTGTACAGTAATGCTAACTTGTCCATTGATTAGTTTCCTTTACTATAGGTATTCCCTAGCCTAGACGGAAGGTTTGTTTTTCTGCTAAAGACCTTAAAACTCTCTTTGCCCCATGCATTCGTGAAAGTCATAATTATTATCATGGTTGCGGTCCTGCAGGATTCAGTTTGTTGGTTGATTCTTTAGCTTGATGTAATGGGAACAACAACATACCCAGTGAAATCCCACAAGTGGGGTCTAGGGAGGGTAGAGTGTACAAAGCTTTTTACGCGAAGTTATATGATTAGTGATTAGTGTTCTTCAAGAAATTTGTTATAATAGATATTTATAGAGTATTATAAAATCCTTTTAATAAACTATGCATTATTTGCATAGTCTAGTGAACACTATCCAAATCTTTTAGTATTGCATTCTTAGAACCTTGAGTGACATTTGAGCAAATGTTTTCTAAGTTTCGTAAGTGTATTAGATGCTTACTTTTGCTGTTCAATATTGATATTTTACCAATTTTCTATTCACCAGAAGATCAATGCTAAATGCCATGAGTTCTTCCTTTATGTTGCAGTGAACCACCAAGTATAGTGTAAATCTATTTAAGAAAGCTTTTGACAATCTGCAGTAAGTTGTGTGCCTGGTGCTAGCAGCCCCTTCTATAATTATGACTGAACAAACTTTATTTTATTTCTTCTGGTGGATTTCATACATTCATACTCTCCACAGAAGTATACCACCTGTATTTGATAATAATTTTCACAGAACAATAGTTTAATTTTTGGGTCAATTGTTTGATTTACAACTTGCTAACTTCAGCTCACAGTATGGTACTCCTTGTTGATATGCATTTCAAATGATACGCAGGGAGGAAATGCTCCAACATCCCTTGCAACTCAAGCTGCTGGGATTATGCAGAATTCAGCAGCTGTAACTCAGCAATCTCTCCCTGTATTTCGACAAGCTACAGGGATGCATTTGCCTCATTATCCTCCAAATTATATCCCATATGCTCACTACTTCTCTCCATATTATGTTCCACCAACAGCCATCCATCAATTCTTAAGCAATGGTGCATTTCCCCAGCAACCTCAGGCTGGTAGTGTGTATCCATCTCCACCAGCCGCTGCTCCCAGATACTCACTTTCACAATATAGGTCAGGAGCTAATGTAGGAAACTCAACTCACATTGGAGTGCCTGGGACGTATGGGCCATATGGATCCTCTACATCCAACTATACCCCTGGTTCAACTACAGGAGGTGGAAACCCTGCTTCTAATGAGGATCTTTCTGCTTCTTCCTTCAAGGATAGCCAACAACAGGTTGGTCTTGTGTTTAGTTTAAATCTATATTGATGTTATCTTTTTCCTTACTGAAACATTTAATTGACATCATTCACATCATCTCTAAATCTTTTTGAATGGTGCACAAAGGAGATTGTATAATGATGAAAGATCACCCCTTAAGATCAGCAATAAAGGGGTGCTATCCCAAAAACAAAGGAGAATGAGAGATGAATAATAGGGTCTATATTGATTTACGACATAATACATAACTGTGCCCTTTAGTTTGACATCAATTGACATCTATGCCCTCCAATTTTGGGTGTGCACAAGCAAACACTTAAACCATCCAAAAGTTAAACAAGTAGGCACACGTGTCCTATGTGGCGCCCTTATGTGACAATTCACGTCCTACATGTCATCCTACGTGTATTATGCCACATAGGATGTGTCTGTCTACTTGTTCAACTTTTGGATAGTTTAATTGCCTCTTTGTGCACACCCAAAGTTTGAGGGCATAGATGCGGAATGCCAACTGAAGCCAAGTTAAAGGACACATTTATGTATTATGCCTTGATTTACCCCTAGTGAAAAGATATAATTCTAACCTTGCCAGTAAAGTGAAAAGACAACCATGTGAAAATTATCCATTATATCAGAACTTGAAATTCTTTTAGCAGAATGATAAGGGCCTAAAACTGATGAAACTAGGCTATGTCTGCTCTTTTAAAGCACTTCCAAAATATTTCCAAAGCCTCCTACCCCTGCACTTGGACTGATCTGCTGCAGACTCTGATTCTTTTAATTTTTGCTGATATACTGGAGAAGCCTTATTGATACTTGGAGCTTTCTGTGAATGTCTGTATCTCTCAGGGCAAACTGCACTTGTGTTTACATTTGTTATTACTCCCTCCGTTTCAAAAAGAGTGGTCTAGTTTGACTTGACATGTAGTTTAAGAAAATAAAGAAGACTTTTGAATCTTGTGATTCTAAATTATAGTTATGTCAAATGTACAAAATTTCCCTTTAATCTTGTGGTCTTAAACATGTCACGTGGAAAGCTGAAAGTAAAATGTTACAAAAAAAGTAAAGAGGTCATTCATTTTTAAACAAACTAAAAAGGAAATGAGGTCATTCTTTTTTGAAACAGAGGGAGTATCTTTTAACTTTTTTGAGTGTCCAGTAGTGTGACTTTAGTATTTTAAAGTGGAGAACTAATTATACTCTGCCCTGCATTTATACTTTTGCTTGCAGTTTTCTGAGTTTAACATGCACGTGTGTTCTATAGTATATGCATGTGCGTGTGTGTGTATATATATATATTTACTTTGGATGGTGGTCCTCTTTTGTGGAAGTTCTATGGGCTACTACGCCCTTGTAGGGTTGTGTATACTTCGCCAACATTTAAAACTTTTCTTTTCTTTTTTCAAGATTGTGGCAAACTAGAAATTGTGTTGCATGGCAGTCCTTTCAAGAAAATTTCTAGGATCCCATATTCTTGTTCTTGTGTCAAGTAATTTTCCTTTCAAACACTTTTGCCTTTGAGTGGGACAACCTGATGGTTATTGGGCTCGTACAGAAAAATTGAAATGGCATGTTCCTTGTCATTTCTAAACAATGAGTGAGCTTCTACTATGATTTGTTCTTCTGACTTTTTGTGTGGTAAACTCTTTTCTATACTGTTTGCTTTGAGTTTTGTATCAACTGAATAATTTTACGTGTAACCTTGATACTATGTCCAAATTTTATAAAGGTATCCAAATTTATAGATGATTATTTTGAAAATAGACTCGTTCTTTATGTAAGGCCTGACCCCATAGGTCTCTCTGACTGTGTTTATCATCTTTTTTGGGTTTGTACTTTATTTATGTGGCTTAAAGGGGTGAACAATTTTGTTGTTGCAGAGTGAGGGCTCAGGTGTGTGGATTACTCCAGGTCGAGATTTATCCAGCTTGCAAGCAAGTTCTTTTTATAACCTACCCCAGGGTCAAGTGGCTTTTACTCCCACACAACCTGGCCATGGAAACATTGCTGGTCTTTATCATCCAGCACAACCAGTGACAGCACAGACTGTTCACCCACTTATGCAACAGTCGCAGACGATGTCTTGTCCAATTGATATGGTTGGACCCACAGCCACCGTCTATCAGCAGCCTCAACATTCACAAATTAACTGGCCAAGCAGCTACTAAGGAGCTGGTCCTGCCATTTGTAAACCGGAAGAAAATGAAATTCTTGATTACAATTTTGGGGGTTACAATTAGTTTGGAGACGGAGGAAGTATCCAGCACGTGCCTAGAAGACAATCACTGTGGAGGTTGACTGTAAATCTATTAGAAATGCCCCTCCCTGAAAAAAAAAGGAAAAAAGACGAGGTATCTCTTTTCTTGCTTGGGATTGAGGATTCAAAGGGTAAAATCCTCCTGTAACGAATAGTGACATTCTTTAGTTTGAAGCAGGTATAAACATATCAGTTTTCGGTTACATTTTGTTAGCCCTTCGATAGTTTTCAGTGTCAACTCTTTTCTTTTTGGTCATTTTTTTTCCACATTTCTTTCATATATATATCCTTCTATTGGTAGGTTAGGACTGTTTAAAGCAATGAGGGGTTTAGGGGATTTTAATACTTTTTCTTTCTCTTTTTGCTTTCAATCATCTTAATCTGTAAAGTTAGTTTTGACATTTAAAAGGGGTGTACTTGGACTGTTGTTATTGGTGCTTCCAGATGCTGATTCAGTTTTGCATGTGGGGGTAAATTGATTGATATGATGCAGCTTTTAAAGAGCTTGTTGAAAATTATGAAATCTTGCTTGTGCCCAAGATTTTCTGTGATGTATATCTTTTCTTTATTTGTCTATGTTTGTTTTTTACAGTACTCAATACAGATGTACATTGCCATGAAGTAAATATGGGGAGGGGTCCTGAACATGTGTTTTATAAAAGAATTTGCTGTATTTTAGTTAAGATACTGTACATCTAAACAGCACATGACAAGCTTGGCATTCAATGCTCTGTTGGATCTCTAGGATTAATACTGAAAATATGATAACATTATTGATCTTATTGCTATTTTGGTGGGAAATATGAAGATACATGGAGATCCTAGCTCCTTGTATCTTCATTGCTGGCTAATCTGTCACTATCCTTAAGTATGTCTTTACTAAGATGATGGTTTCTCAATAGATGACAACTCCTCTTCCTTAGTCCTTGGCAAGACTCCAATGTAAGGCAAAGCTTGAACCCATAGGATCTCTATTGAAGAACTAACCCTACAACATGGGGAATACTCACTTGGATAAAAAATTGTTCAGATATTGGATTTGACAAATCAAGCTCTACGCTTTGTCTGGTGGTATAAATTTGTCAAAAAAAACTTACAAATCAAGCTATATATGTATGTATATTTACCATGCCCCAATTGGTTGTACTTCTCTAAATTCAATGTAAATGAACTGTTGCGATTTTTTTATGGTCCAAAATAAATGAATTGTTCAAAACTCAAAAGAGTGTATTATTATTATTTTTCCTTCAAAATTATCCTTCTTTTAATGTGTTTTTAACTACTTTAAATCTCAAATAGTGACTCTACTTTTAAGAAGAGTTTGGGAAGTGTTAAAAGTGTGAGCATCTTATCTAAAAGCTTAAGCCGTTAGAGAGAACACACTTTTATTAATTAATGATATTCTCAACAGGAAGAACTAACATAGTAATTTTTGAAATATCTTCCTTAAGGGGTATGACATCCTCCAACAATTTATTTATATTGGACTAACGGAAGTAATTTTAATTTTGTTGTATATCTAATGACTTCCCTACGTCGTAGGGATGACAATAGGAGGGGTTGGGGTAGGGGTTGAACCCTTGCTCTATCATAGTCTTTCCATTCTCCGTCTAATATTTTTTTTATTTTTCAATCTACCCACCTCGCCTCGTTTAACTCCACTATTTTTTTTCAAGTTTGTAATAGTAATTTAGAAAATTTTAAAATAATAAAAATGTAATTGGTGAAGCTTTGCTTCTGCTTGCATTAGCAGTACTTTCATTTTATTTTTTTAGTTTACAACAAGATATCAACAGTTTTATGTTATGGATTGAACTTCTTTGATTTCCTCAACCCTCCTAGCTATTTTCCAAGACATTTTTCACACTTGATGCATAATGTTCCTTAGACAGTTTGTCGGAAAAATTATGCATTCTACAATATCTCAGGGCTTTCAAGAAAGCTACTGTCTCTGTTTCCATATTGGCTCAACTCTTTTAATCCTCTTCCTTTTCAATTGATAATATGTATCCTGTCTATTTAATATTTCTTTAGATTGTGTAGGTAAGAAATTGAAGATTAAAACAAGAAATTTATACTTATGAAGTAGAAATATAATAATATCAAATCTTAGATGAATGTGTGGGCATATTAGGGGCGATAAGATCAAGAATGAGGATATCCTCGACAAGATGGGAGTGACTTCCGTGGTGGATAAAATAAGGAAAGTCAGATTGAGATGGTTAGAACATATGAAGTGGAGAAGCGCATCGTGAGAAGGTGCAAGAGGTTGGATATAGTGTGTACAAGCAAATGTAGAGGTAGATTGAAAAGGTATGTGAGAGATGTGATTAGACAGGACATGACACAACTTGAATTATCGAAAACATAACTTAAGAGGGTGTGGTGGTCACAAATAGGGCATAAGATTAGTAGATAGTGAATTGTTGTTGTTATCGTTTCCTTTAATTAGTTGTTATGCCTTCTTTACGGTCATTTTTTCCTTTTCATATCTACTTTGATTTGTTGTACTCACCCCGAATGTCCTCTGAAAATAATCTCTTTACCTCCACATATAGAAGTAAGATCTGCTACCCTCTTTCCACCAATAACTTCCACCAAGTATGTTATTGTTGTTAGTTTGAAAAAAGTAAAATTTCACTCTTCAGTTTAATTGCAACAATACCCCCTCTGTTATATTTTCACTTTTAACTTCCTCTATTAACACTGGATCTCAGTGTTTTTCTTTTATCTATCTTCCCATCCTTTTCCTCTTATTCAAGGACTTTAGCAGCACACACAGAAAATAAGATGAACACATTGGATGCCCACATTGGAGCTCCAACTAAATCCAGATCACGCACTGTAGGTGGCGCTCCCAACAGAATTTTCTCCATAGCAAGGGTTGAACCAAACATTGAATGAGCAGGGATTTAAGAGAGATCTATTTCACAGGAAACTCAAACCTCCTGTGCCTTGGCCATATAATTTTCAAACAATGCAAAAGATCTATTAGGAATATGTGACATTTCACCATATCAATCAAGCATTAAAATGTTCCCTTATAAGGTTGCTAGCTAAGCCAGAAGATGGAAAACATCAGGAAGTGGCAATTTCATAACATATGTACAACAATGTATGGATTCTTGGTCGCAACAAAGAGACCCGTCACTATGATAGGACGCAGAGTATTACAGCATAAAAGATTACAGAATTATGCCGTCTCAACGATCAGGCAGTCATCTATAAAACTTTTACCCAACTAAGCTGTACATCAGAACATCTCAAACAGAAGGAGTAGCCTGACAAACTACAAAATTCACATCGGACAAGTATCTTCCTCACCTTCTTTAGGCATAATGTAATTCCTGCAGAGAGGGCAGGTGACATTCCAATTCTTTAGCCATTTCTCGAGACAGAGCTTATGAAAAACATGGCCACATGAGAGGTGGTTTATCTCCGCGTCATGGTTGAAATCTGCCAGACATACCGGGCATTCTTGTGTAGGGTGATTAGAAGGGTGATTAGATATACACAATGAATCGTAACGAACAGCAGGGGTTCTGCTTCGGAACTCCTCCATGTATGATCCCGAGGGGCTCCCACGACACTCAAATGGGTCCAAGGGGCCTTCAATAGAATATTCTTCCCATGATGCAAAGTTGATGCCAATCACATGAAGGATAGATCGAACCATTCCCTTGACAATAGAGATGGATATGGCTGTATTAACCAGAATCACACAGAACACTCCTGCATCTGCCGGAGTCGTATATGGTGAGAGTCCCATTATGAATAGGAACCTGGATAATGAAAGAAATGTCGACAATTTGGAACGTCATACAGGACTTCAAAGAAGATATAATAAGTTACCAAGCAAAGAGACTCTGATGGTCTAAAATCAAGTCCCACATTTTCTTTCAGCAAAAGCAGCATTACAATCCATCTTCATATAGGTATAATAAAAAAATAATTCCAAAATTTTTGCCGTAAGTTACTTTTCATAACAATTTTCCTAACTTGACACATTCTGGAAGGGCCTCAATTGGTTTAGTTTCCTTTCGGACCTCAAGTAGAAAAAAGATTAAACAGATTGCTCAGAGGAAGTAGCATCAGTAGACGTTTCAAGTTAAGCAACAAAGTTCCATCCCTGTCCATACTTCTTTGATAGTACAGAAGGCAAAATAATGCAAATAGAGGTTGATCATTGGTCATTTTGAAGAGAAACGGTTAAGAGTCACCATTTTCAAAGCATCAAAGCAGCCATTTTTACTGTTATTTGTGTTATTCTTTATGTGTATTTCTGTGAAGCATGAAGCATTTCATAGCACTATACATTAATGTTTGACATAACGTAAGTACTCGAACTTAACAGAAACATCAGGTCAATGACCAAATAACATCTACTGAGAATCAGACTAGTAGTGATACAAAAATTTACCTAGTGTAGAGGTGAGGAGTTTCTCTTCAAGCCAAACTTTTGGAAGAACTCAATGCACTGGATCTGCATAGAAATAGAAATCAGGTATTGTAAAGAAACGTTGAAGCAGATCACAACAGTGAGTCCACAAATTATGATATGGTAAACACTTACCCACACGGGGTGTTTACACCAGTGACCAAACCAATAGATGCATGATGTAAACTCCAACAGAAGCAGATTAGATTGATTCCTCTTAGCTAAGAATTTATAGTATACACATCAATGTAACATCTAGAGATGATTGAAGCATTACAACAGAGCAGGTGAGAAACTTAGGAATGCATATTTATTTCTAGTTTAGAAATGAAAATTGGAGCCACATCTAAACAAATGGAAGAAGTCCCATTAACCAGAATCCCCATCTTCTGTCCTATCAGTTCAGGTGTAATTCCACTAGTAAGGTCTGAGGAGGATAGAGTATTCACAAACCTTACCCCTACCTTTGATAAGGTAGAGAGGCTATTTCCGAAAGATTCTCGGTCATTTCAGTTCAATTTTGTGCCATTTAGCAATCAAGATTTAAGTATTCAAGAACTGAAGTAGCCCATACTACTAACCTTTCTCTAAGAAAGTAGCCAAATTTACTTTCTTGCAACCAAAAAAAAAGAGGTTACCAAAAAAATAAAGCAAAAATTGTTATTTCTACTCATCCTCTCTCCACTTTGCTGTTCCAGAAAAAACATGTGAAGATAAATGCTCTTTTTTTTACTCCTCCATAGGAGCTCCCACTATTTTGCTCTCTCGATAACTTGAACTCACAATCTCAGGATTGGAGGTGAAAAATACTTACCATCCAAGCAACCTCCTATTAACCGTAAATGCTATAAAACTTGACAAAATAACTGGTGATGCGTTCACCCACTTGCACACTTCCTTGCAAGCACGAAATCCTTAGTTCGCCCGCTAACCCCGAGAGAGGCTATATTCTAAGAGCCAACCGACTCATTATCCCTAGACGCAAGGATTAAGAAATAGCGATGTATGAGCGTACCTTCCGCTCAGGAACAAGAAATCGAGCTATTAAGTTAAGGTGCCGCTTTCCTATTTCTAGCCCTTCTTTGGGTTTCCATCCTAAACCCTAATCTCCAATGCAAAATTATACAACTTCAAACCCAAAATATAAATTTAGTAAAGTATATAACCTAACCCCTAAACTCTCTAACTATAACCCTAAGCTTTCTACAAATGGATGTAAAGATTCAAGATAAAAAATTTAGATCACCAACAACAATCTATATATGTATATATATGCAGTAAAACATCCAAACAAAACCTTCAGATTCAAGATAAAGTCCTCAAGTACCCAAAGCAATAAGGAGAAATCAAGAACAGAAGCAGAAAATACACTAATATTATATTTCTTGAAAAATTGAGATCTAAGTACAGATCAGACTCACTTTTTATCAACACCCCATAAAGAAGAAGCAAACTTTTATTTCCTATAACCAAAAAAGAGAGAGAAAAGCAAAAAGCCAAGATTTTTGCAAAGATAAAGAAGAAAGAAATAAAGGGTACTTACTTTCTTGAAGGTGGAGGTAAAAGAAGTAGAATTTGAACAAGTTGAAGATTGTTATTGATGATTGAGGTGAAAATTCATATCATAGGACAAGAAATGTAAAGATTGACCATGTCCTATGAACCTCCAAAGACCCTTCTTTTCTTATATTTATAAAAACAACAAAACAAAGCAAAACAAAGTAGTGATTGATCAAACTCTCTTTGGTCCCACCACAAAATTACAGTTTGTATTTTGCTCAATCTTTTCAATTATTGGAACATCTTTTGAAACCGTCCTTTTCATGGTAAAGGTGACATAAATTTGCCTTTGCAATTGGCAGTAACATTTCTTTATATTATAAAGTTGATTTAAACCATCCATCTTTATTGCGTCCCTTTCAATTTTTTTAAGATTTCAATTTAGCTGCATTTGAATTAAGCTTTGTCATTAAATATATAAATTCCAGAAAAAGACAATTAGGAGCTTACGTTGCAAAAAGATACCCCAAAACTTGTACTCCCTCCGCCCATATTAGATGGACAGTTTTTATTTGAGAAAATTTCAGAAATAGCAAATATAATAGATATAATAAGGCTATAGTCTGTATAACTATAGTTTTGATAATTGTGCTTCATAGCTATAGTTCTGTTTGTTATGGAGGCAGCGAATTGTATATTTCGCTTGCCGATTTATATATTTTGCTTGCAAATATGCAAACAGTGTACGTATATACAAATGGAGTGTGATTTATATATTTCGCTTGCGATACAAACATTGTAAATTATACAATTTTTGTTTGTACGTTTAAGAAATTTTCAGAACTTTGTATATTTCGCTTGCCAATTTACAAACAAGGTAATTTATTATGAATTATTCATAAATCGTATACAAATAGCTAGGATAAGAATATACAAATTCTGGATTTATACAATGAGTAATCGAATTATACAAATTTTGGATTTATACCATCAGTAATTGAATTATACAAATTCTGGATTTACACCATCAGTAACCGAATTATAGAAATTCTGGATTTATACCATCAGTAACTGAATCATATAAATTCTGGATTTATACAATCAGTAACCGAATTATACAAATTCTGAATTTATACAATCATGCAAATTATACAATCAAACGAATATTAAGAATTGAGGAAACTGTAGCCGCGAATTACAATTTTTTTAAACTGTAGTTATAGTACCTAATATAGGCTAAATGTTTGCTATTCTTCATAATTATCCCTTTTTATTTTACACATTAGAAATCATTAATAGATTGATCAAATTTACTATTTTACCCTTTGTTCATATTAATTAACCTCTTGAAAAAAGAAAAAATTTAATCTTTAAAATTTGTTTAAACTTCCAAAGGTCATATTAATTGTAGGGGTAAAATGAAAATAAATAAATTAATTCTATCTTGATTTAGAAAATGTTTGACATTGGTGTTGGGAGACAGAAGTGCTTTTTAAAAAAAAAAGAAAAATACATTTTTTTTTGAAAAATTAATTGTTTGACAAATCTTAAAACTGCTTTTAAAGAGAAGCATTGCAGTTTTTCTGTTGTTGGGAAGAATCTAAAAATTTCTGTTTTAAAAAAAAATCAGAAGTAAAAGCAGAAAATTATTTCTTTAAGACTAAAATATCCTTTACATATATATACATATTTATCAATATATCTCTTATTAATTAATTAACATATCTCATAAGTTTGGTTAATTTTCATCCAAAAAATTTCTTTTTAATTTTTTATTTTTATATGATAATTTTTTTATTTATATTTTTATATTATTATTTATAACAAAAAAAGGATAATTGCTAAGATTGAATCCAAAAAAATATGTAACAAATAACAAAAAGATTCATCTTTTCAATAGTTTTCATCAATATTTTTCTATGTATAATATTGATTGAAAATCTGAATATGCACATTTTAATTAATTAACATTGATACTTGCCCTTTTTTATAATTTGACTCTCAAAAACACTTTTTTTTAAAAATAAGTCAAACACAAATTGCTTATCAAAAGCACTTTTCAAATGAATTTGTCAATTACAAATTGTTTTTTTTAAACGTGCTTTTCTGAAAAGGTATTTTAAAAAAAACACTTCTAAAAATAAGCAGTTTTTAGCAATAATGCCAAGCAAGCTCTTAGTAAGTGATCAAGTAATATAAGACAAATATTTTTAATAAGACACCCATCTAATATGAGACCGAAGAAGTATTGCAAATCTTTAGCCCAAAACTTATATTACATATCTTTAGCCCAAAACTTAATTTAGTATACAATAATAACATTCAACATACACTAATATACAAAACTTTAATATATTAATTTTATAATTTGATATATAATATTATATACTCAATTTAAAATATTGCATAAAATTGTAAGTGGTACTTATAAATTCATATACAATAATATATAATTTTATACACTATTATACAAAATACCGAGGATTCATCCAAAAATACCTCAAAAATTAAAATAAATCATCCAAAAATTTATATTTAGGCTCCTCAATACATAACTTTAAGAGAAAGAAAAACCCCCGACCAATCAACAACTTTTATTATAGGAAAAAATGACAAATATACCCCTGAACTATCGTAAATGGTATTAAGATATCCTCCGTCATACTTTTGGGACATTGGTGCCCCTGCCTTCTAAAAACTAGAGCATATATGTCATTCACTCTAACGGAAGACTAAATAGGACACGTGACACAATCTTATCCATCCATCCAATATTTAATAAATGTCGGATCGGTGGATAAGATTATGACACGCGTATATCCGTTAGTATAAAAGGTATATATGCTCTAGTTTTTGTACGGCAAAGGCACCAATGTCCCAAAAGTATGACGGAGAATATCTGCATATCATTTACGATAGTTCTGGAGTATATTTGTTCCTTTTCCCTTTATTATATTTCAATGAAAAATTATAGGCTGCAAAAAAAATCCTAAAGGATATCTGCATATCATTTACGATAGTTCTGGAGTATATTTGTCCTTTTTCTCTTTATTATATTTCAATGAAAAATTATAGGCTGCGAAAAAAATCCTAATGTTAGACTTTTTAAGATGTGGTCCAAACAATTTTCCAAGTAATATAGGGACTATTTAAAAAATTTCGTGCAAAGATCAATGGATCGTTGAGCCACAAACATAACATAATTTCTCTGTAATTTCACTTTAAAAGCATTAATTTAAAATTTAACGATTTAAATTTTTTCTATAAAACTAGAAATTTTATTTTCTTGATAAGTTAGTAATAATTAAAAGGCTAAATGATCTAATTGACCCTTGTACTTGTATACGTTTAAAGTGAAATTACAGAGACCCCTCTAACTATCAAGACACTCTCTCGCCAACTCAGCCATCTTAATGCCACATAAGTCTGGTCAATGGTTGAGTAAAATGACCCATAATGCAAACTCAGGCACATACAAGGATCCATATTATATATATATATATATATATATATATATATACACCCTTGTACTTGTATACGTTTAAAGTGAAATAACAGAGACCCTCAAGACACTCTCTCGCCAACTCAGCCATCTTAATGCCACATAAGTCTGGTCAATGGTCAAAAGAGTTTGATATATTGTGTTTTACTGAATTTAACGGTTCAGTTGGTAAAATGTTAAGTAAAATGACCCATAATACAAACTCAGGCACATACAAGGGTCCATTATATATACCCTTGTACTTGTATACATTTAAAGTGGAATAACAGAGACCCTTCTGACGATCAAGACAGTCTCTCCCCAACTTAGCCATCTTAATGCCACATAAATCTGGTCAATGATCAAAAGAGTTTGATATATTGTGTTTTACTGAATTTAACGGTTCAGGTAAAATGACCCATAATACAAACTCAGGCACATACAAGGGTCCATTATATATACCCTTGTACTTGTATACATTTAAAGTGAAATAACAGAGACCCCTCTGACGATCAAGACACTCTCTCGCCAACTCAGCCATCTTAATGTCACATAAATCTGGTCAATAGTCAAAAGAGTTTGATACATTGTGTTTTACTAAATTTAACGGTTCAGTTGGTAAAATATTGAGTAAAATGACCCATAATGCAAACTCAGGCACATACAAGGATCTATATATATATATATATATATTAAAGAGTCCACCATACAAGGGTCCATCTCTCTCTATATACTAGATGAGGGAAGCCGTGCTCTGCATGGCCCAACGTGTTCAATTAAAGATTTTTTTTTTAAAAATAATTATTATTTTGTAGAAGCAACATTCATATTCTAGCGTAGAGTTTTGTTGATTTCTTTACTTGTATATTACCTCTAAAGTAATCGAATTAACTTTTTATGAACGCAATGCTTCTTAGATAAGAAATTCTAAGAAATGTACAACTCCCATAAAAAAAGATGAACCAATATGTACACCATTATTCTTATAACAAAATAATTCAATTCAATGAATATAAAAATAGGCAAGAGACGCTCAAGAAGCAAAAACACTTGCCCATATACTATCAATACATGTATTTGATTGGACACATGCATTTGGGCCAATTTCACTTCTTGGATAATACAATGGCAAAAGATCTGTCTACAGCGCACATGAAAATTCATTCATCTCCTCCAGACTCTTCAGAAGATGAGGAGGCTAACAACATATTCAGTGAAATCCGATCAGTGAGGTATGAGAAGGATAGAATGTAAGCTAACCTTACCACCAATTCGTGGAACAAAAAAATGTGTCATATTTGTGGAAGTATGAGTCTTCACATCAAAGGGCATCTCTTGTGGCCTGGACGGTAATATCTATTGGTGACTTCAAAATCATGTAAAACAAAATACACTGGCAATATCTCGATCCTATTCTAATGACCCTTACGAGATAATCTGTCACTGTTAAGTTGAATGCAATTAGTTGCTATACTTGCTAATGATATCATTGAGATGAGGCCATGTTGGTTGTGGATCAAATTCAAATAGCAAGTATGGAGCACATGAATCCATACATTAACCCTCATTATCAACTCAACTAACAAAATACAACTCAACTAATTAAACTAATAAAATCAAATTGGGAGAAGTAAAATAATTAGCTTCAAGTTGTAGAGCATCAAAGAAAAACTATTTAGTTATTTTGGACGTATTATCAAAAATCTTTGCTGCATCAGTTACTCATTTGATGGATCTTTTCAAATATCATTTGAAAAATCTATATTGGAGTATCTAAAGTGTATCAAAAGTTTCAATAATTGCTGCCCCTTGAACATAATAATGACAAATTTCAACTAAGTTGAAATGTATGAACAAAATTGACTGTTCTTTATCTTTGTGAAAGTTGACTGTTCTTTATCTTTGTGATTTGATTAGTTTTATCAACTGAACATTTGCAAGGTTTCATGTTTTCATTTCTCATTAAAACATTTTTTTTTCAATGGTAAACTGATATAATTTCTATGACCTTTCTACTTTCAGTACATTATCGCACCCATCTTTCATGTTATTTGTTTCATGGGTTTCTGCATTCTTAAAAGTGCATCCATGTTAATATCTCTCTTTTCCTTCACCATTGAGATAATATTTTAAAGACGAAATCAATTTATATAAAAAACAGATAACATAAGACAAATTAAATTCATTCATTAATATCCTCTCTATAGTCTTTATTTGTTGGCTATTTGATCATCCAACATAACTTCCTCTTCCTATACTTTTTTAGGAAGAAACATTGAAAAATATTCTACACCATGTAATCCACACAAACAAAGCAAGTAAACAATCCTTTAGACAAACTATATCCAAAAATTCTTTCACAGTTAACTCACCTCTCCTCTGTGTATTACCTAAATATGTGGAGTATTGGAGTGTTAAAAGTAGTCTACACAACAAATTGGAGCAAGGTTAAACTCTTCTATTTTAAGCATACTTGTGAGACCCAAAATTGGAGAAATTAAATTCACGACGAAGAGGAGCAATAAAGAAAGCAACAAAGAACCGACCTGTGAAGAAGGTTAAAGAACCTGTTGGCGTCAAGGCTTTGCCACATTACTATAGTCCTTTGTTGTGAACTCTTTCCTTCATTGAAGAAGGCCAACACTATCAAATACAACATCTAACACACATTTTCACCGTTTTCGCTGGATCTAAACTCAAGTGGACCTGTCACACACTCCTACACTCCTCGCTGAAAAACCTCTGATATCTCTTGTCAACTGTTTCCTATTCTCTCGCATCAAATGCA
>JAJOOJ010008666.1:0-15704 GCA_029582625.1 Solanum boliviense
TGTATTGTATTTTATCTTGTATTTAAATTATTATGTTATGTATTATATTGTATTGTTATCTTGTATTTAAATTATTATGTTATGTATTGTATTGTTATCTTGTATTTAAATTATCATATCATGTATTGTATTTTTAAATTAATTTTTTTCATCCTGCCATTTTAATTTTGAGTATTCTTTATAATTAAAATTAATAATAAAATAAAATTTTATTATTCACGAAAATTAGAAAAAAAAATTATTAATTTGAAATTAAAATAGTATATATTAAATAATATTTTTAAAAATATTATATTACATTTAAAAAAGAATTATGAATATTAGATATTTAATTAATGGAATTATATGTAAAATAATGTGTTAATTAGAAAGTAAATAGAAATAATAATAAAATAATGAAAAAGTGAAATAGAGAGTGTTAATACATTCACCTCTCTAAATTTGAATAATAGAGGGTGATTTGGAGGTGGGTTGGAGTGCCCATTCTCTATTTTACTCTCCAAATATAGAGAATGGAGAGCAAAATAGAGGGGGGTTGAAGATGGTCTAACAAGAAGTAAAAGGACTCTCAGCAAAAGAAAAAAACCTAAGCTAATCACTAAAATAAGTACTTAGCATATAGTTTTATCGTTAGGTTTGTAGTTAATTAATAGTCCTCGTGAAAACAATATCTTACTCGGTATTTATAAAGGCAACAAAAAGCTAGACCCTCAAATCCCTCCCTCCCTTGCCCAAAACCCCTTGGAGACGAGTTACTGTTAAAAACAAAAAAAAAATGGTTTAAATTTGAGCTGACAACAGTCTATCACAGAACAAGTCAAATTCCCACCCCGCACCACTCATCAACCCCATAACATACAGAGTTTATTTGAACAAGTTCCATCCAGTTCCGAGGTTGAATGGGGGTATTGCACCCAAAAAAGAAGTAGCAAAACTATCGATAGCAGCAGCAGCAACCACTTGAGGAACAAGTTTCAAACAATTATCTAATGAAATAACACTTGTGAATTGGAAAGGATAAAAGTTAAAGAAGTTGCTTTCGCAGAGCTGTAGTTGAATAAAGACGATGTAAGAAAACACTCAATTTTCAGGGTAGAAGATGATATACCATATTACAATACACCGTAACAAAGCCCCACTATCTTTAATGAGCAAACTCGTATACAGCAAGTTACGTCTTCATGGCAGGCCTCACCAGGCCCAAACCACTTCCACTCCCCAAGTGTTTGAAGTCTTTTGCTTCAAGATTATCTCCATGGGCAGCAAATCCTGTTCCTCCCTTTTCCACATTCACCAGATTTCTATCTTTACATGGTTTGTCACAGACCACGCAAACCTTGTCAACAGCCACAAATTTCTCTGCACATTTCTTGCAGAAGACATGTCCACAAGTATTAAGTGCCACAAGTGACAATGTATTGGTCAGTGTGACCTTGCAACTGGGGCATATGAAACTCTTGTCAAGAGACTTGTGTTTCTTCTGTGCACTTGTATCTTCAGTAAAGTGTATAGGGAAAAGGTTTTTCATCTTAATTTTTTCCCTCCCTTCAGGACAAGTTGTGCTTGTGGATGGGGCTTCCACCTTAGCAGGTGCATCTGGTGTTGCAGAGGGCAGCCAAAATGCTTTCATGGTTCTAAGTGCTTCTTCCTCATAAGAAGTGGCCTTCACGCTGTTGGCCCCATGGAATCCATTCTTGTCTCTGTTGTAGTTCTTATCATTGTATTGCGGAACTGGGCCATGATTTTGTTGATCAAATGCATCAAGCTCCCTGGCTTTCTGTAGCATCAACCTCTCCTCTTCCCCTTCTTTTTCTTGCTTCTGCTGACCAGTATGAGCAGCTAACTTTCTGCAAGACAAAGTAAGAGCTTGTCAAATAAAACTTCACAAAGGATGATTCTAAGATTACAAACAAGAATGTTTACCAAATCCCCACCCCTCTCTTCCACTCCACACTGCCCTTTTCTCCTTTTCCAGAGAAATGCAGGCATGAAGCAAGATTGGAAGATATATTAGTCAGTGTTATTCCTTCCAGGTGGAAGTCGGGCAACTGTTTTGTTAATAGAAGTAACTAACAACATGCATTACAACTTAAGAATAAGTAACTATTTACTCAGAAAGGCTGCAGTTTTCACTTGAAAGGGATTCCAAACAAGTATTCCACAAGTCAGTACGAAGACCTCTTTATTGGCTAGTCTATAATTAACACTCTTTTCATCCACTACTTTATGGACACAATAACTGGACTTGGAGATTGGAATTAATTTTGGCTTGTATATTAGTATCATTATAATAATAGAAGGCAAACATTAAAGTGGCTCGTGAAAATTCAGTGGAACCCTCTTTCTTTTTCTTTTTTGACTTGCTTATTAGTATTGGACTGAGATGAACTTAGGAAGGTGACATGGACCCTGAGGATTCATATAACTTACTCTCCTGTTTGGGATTCAGTCATAGTTGTGGTACTTGCATATTTGTATTTTGGTAATAGTAAAGAATAGCATTAAAGAAGAAGCTGAAAAATGACAGCACCCTTCTTAAAACTAAACATGTCACCAAATTATTGCCGTTAGAAAGTGCAGGAAACTCTAGCCTCATAAGAAGAATCGAACACAAATAGTTTTTATGTTAACCTTGGGGCTACAGCCTACAGGTATAGTTTGCAAGTCAAGTATCCTATCCATAAGTTCTGGGATATATTTGCCTCTAGACCAAAATCCATTAGATTATATGGCGTTTTTGGAGGTCAATTTACAACCACAACAAAGTCTAAAATATATCCAATAGGTTCTCTTCAAGATGCACTGAATCATAAGACTAGCCTACAACTGCAGACATCATACAACTCAATCTAATCCAACTAGACCTATATTAAGGACATAAATTAGGAGTCTCTTAATCACTGAGATATTCTCTGTTTTGGTGTCGAACAGATGAAAGCACTAGCTATGGCCATCGTACTCTCGTAGTTGCAAAATTTCGAACCTTGCTGCAGTATCCTTCCAAACTTCGAGTCTCACTACATTAGAAGGACATCTCCGGAGTTCCTCTTACCAATCTACACAGAAAATTTAACTTACACCCAACCTCCACATATTACTCCCCCATTAAGAACCACAGATATTGTCAGTTTCTCTTTGCTGAAACAGTATTCTTTTTTTTTTATTATTATTATTATTACTATTTCACAGCTGAAATAGAATTCACAAGCACAATCTTACAAACCTGGAAACACAACAAAGTAAATCAAGCTAACCACAGGATCTCAGCACCAAGACATATAATTTCATACAAATCGCACCTTAAGCATAAAAAAACTCGGAAATTCATATATAATATCCTTTCCTTTCAAATCTACAAAAGATCAATTGAGAGAAAGTTTGCAAAGGACAGAAAATAGGCACCTTTGGATATCCTTTTTCTGGGACAAAAGGCATTCTAGAATGCATTCTTTGCAAAAGACATGCCCTTTCTGGCAACACAACGGATCGATGAAGGGTTTTAAGCAAAGGGAACAAGCATCGAACGGCTTAATTGAATCTTTGCCCAGCCTCTCCTTTTGTGTTCCGTACCCTAACTTTCGCTTCTCATCGTAGGTAAAGAAGGCGAGATCGTTGTTGTTCTTCGAGTGTCTCTGCGGCATCTTTCAAAATCCTAATTGTAATTCACCTGAATTTTGAAGACGATTTTTGTGAATTTGGGGGAGAAAACGAAAAAGAAAAACCCTATGAAGTGGATTATCCAATCGGGTTAGTAGCAGTCGGTCGGGTTTCCTAAGGGATTTATAGCGTCACTTGGCGGTGACAAAATATTTGTACACGTAGCTTGCTCTTTTTTCCTTGTTTTCGATAATCCGTTTCCTAATTCATTTATGATCTACTTTTGTTTTTCTTTTCCTAGGAGTATTTCTTTTTCTATTTCAAGAAAAAAACTACTCAAATTAATTTTAACAAAAATCATGATATATACTCTATTATTTTGAAGATTATTAACGAACAAGTGATTAAATCATAAACATAATTAGATCCATGTATATTTAATTTTTTTGAATCCCATAATTTACTTTAGGATTAATGAATAAGTTGACACACTTATTTGCATTAATTTGTAAACACATGCCCTCCAACATCACATAGATAGGAGGGTGGAATTACACACGTATATGTACCTTTGAGTTTTTTTTTTTTAAATATGCATTTGTTAACTTTGAAAAGATCATATATATATGATCAAATATTTTGTTAGGTACCTTAAAAAACAATAAATTTGGTGCATTGATTCAACGCACGTTTAAGTTTCATTGCACAAGCGTTATAACCTATATAAGCTACACTATCTTTAATACTCCTCATTTTAAGATTTTGACTTCATCTATAACTCCATATCTTTAAACATGATTTTCCTTCCCCATATTCCTCACTTGCTTGATTAGTATACCAAATCCACGAAATATAAAAATAATGATATATCGTCTTCATAGCTAAAATCAAAATGTACACTTGGAAGCTATCATTCATCAATGGTAGTATTGCTCAAGAGCGAATTTAGCTGTTTGAGGTTCAATTGAATTCATAACTTTTATCTTAAATTTGAATTTTCAGTATAAAATTACTAAATAATTGAGCTATTAACTGATAACTCAAACAAAATGATGAGTTCGATGGTTATAATTGAAATCTTAAATATAATTA
This sequence comes from Solanum boliviense, assembly GCA_029582625.1. Classification (NCBI taxonomy): domain Eukaryota; kingdom Viridiplantae; phylum Streptophyta; class Magnoliopsida; order Solanales; family Solanaceae; genus Solanum; species Solanum boliviense. The sequence continues at coordinate 4,690 of JAJOOJ010008666.1, forward strand.
AAAAAATTAGATCAATTTCTAATCCCCGAACTCAAAGCAGCAACTCGTTAGTCAATGTTGTCCAAAATGTCATAAAGCTCAACAAAGTTTCTTTAGTTCTATATCCTAGTTCACCAATTAAACGTATCCCATACAATGAAACAATTCATTTTCAAATTTATTTCTTTCTATTACCTCTTTTGAGTCTTTTCTAGTTGGTCATCATTTGTTTTTTTTTCTATCTTCTTTTTTTGGATATTATTAACAAAGAGATGGGATAAGGACAAAATATTGGACACCAATTAAGGAAAATAATTAAATACAGTACTATTCAAGTGTATATTGTATTGGATAAGATTAGCCCAAAAAAAAAAAGTCAATATATTATTGACCATTTCTGAAATAAAAAAAATATAAAAAAACCTCCAGTACACTCTATTCCAGCTAATTCCTGTAACCTTTCTTCTTCCCAAAGGTCCGAAGAACTCAATGATACACACTGTGGAATCGGATTCGAACATCACAAAATACACAATAACTCTCTGAATTCTTCAATACCCATTTCGTATTTATCTCTGTACACCATGATGACATCACCCAAAAAGCCACCACCAGAATCCGACCGTACACTCACGGCGATCATGCACCAACCGGCATCTCCTCGTTTCCATTTAGGAACTCCCACTTCCGGAGCTAACCGTAAGGTCGCTATCGCCGTTGATCTTAGCGACGAAAGTGCTTATGCCGTCAAATGGGCTGTGCAAAATTACCTCCGACCAGGTGACGCCGTTATACTCCTTCACGTCCGTCCAACTTCGGTACTTTATGGAGCTGATTGGGGTGCTATTGATGTTTCTGTTGACACTGAAAATGAAGAATCACAGCGGAAACTGGAAGATGATTTTGATAACTTCACAACTACGAAATCTAATGATTTAGCTCAGCCACTTGTGGAGGCTAATATTCCATTCAAGATTCATATTGTGAAGGATCATGATATGAAGGAAAGGTTGTGTTTGGAAGTTGAGAGGTTGGGTTTGAGTGCTGTTATAATGGGGAGTAGAGGGTTTGGTGCATCAAGGCGTAGCCCTAAAGGAGGGATGCTTGGTAGTGTGAGTGATTACTGTGTGCATCATTGTGTTTGCCCTGTTGTTGTTGTTAGATATCCTGATGATAAAGATGCTACTAGTGGCAATGACTTGGTCACAGATGTGCTTCACCCTGTGCCTGAGGAGGAGCCTATATACCATGATGCCTCCGATAAAACTGCAGGTATATATATCTTCAGATCACAATTTCTATTTCTTTGCAAGTAGACATTGATTATGTGTGGTCTTTGTTTGATCAAAGGAATACCAGGATGATTAGTTTAAATGATTGGATGTTTAGTACTGCCTCAAAGGTTGTGACTTTATTTAAGGGTTTATGCTTTTAGACATTTATCTTTGATTTTTATTGTGTGCTTTTAGATATGTGAAAGTGGTCTGTTGTAATTACTCAGTCGAGATGTTTGATTATCAGCTAGGAAGTGAGTTGACTCTAGTTTGATGTTTCAATCAGCTTAGTTAGTCGTAAGTAATGCCATGTCAAATATTATTTCTGTTTCGTTATCATAGGATGATTGTTGATTAGATGAGTAATGTATTTATGTTAGGTGAATTTTGTGTAGTTGTAGCCATTGAGCAGGGCTTGGGTATTTCTCCCTTTTTGGCCTATGGAATCAGTTGTTTGGCTTTTGGCATAGTTGATAGATGTTAGTTGTAAGTAACTTATCAGTTGTGAAGCATTTTGTGGTATACATCTGTAACATATGAGTTGTTTCACTTGTTTGTGACAAAATTCATATGAATAATCGTCCTAGTTAGTTCTTTTGGAAAATACAACAGTCTTGTTCTGGTTAATGATAGTAGTACTCTTTGAAAGTCAGCTTCATTTCTGGATATGCTTTAGTGGGGCTTTTTACTATCCTCAAATACCATTATTCCTGCATGTGCTGCTATTGGGTAACTTGTTCCCCTAGGTTACCTAGCGAAAGAAGCTTTTTCACCTAGGGTCCAATTACTTGTAGATGAGAGAGAGGAAGAAAGGTAAACAAGTGCACGGTTTCTGGTGGAAATAGTGTCAACAAGTAGAGCGAAGGGATGAGGTTTAGTGGGTGGCGATTGATACAGGTGGAAAGAGAAAATGCTAGCCCTAAAATTTAGGGAATGGTACTTGGTAGAGCAGGGTGAACCTCGTGAAGTAAGTAAGTTGAAATCTCTTGGCCCCAGGGCGTTGATCTAGTGTAAGAGCGCAGCTCATGTTGTATGGATTAGGCGCACATTATGGGTTTGAACCCTACTACAGACAAAAGCCTGGTACTTAAGTGAAGGGTAGATGGGTAAGTCCATTATCCAACGAATTTCGAACTGTACGCTGCTGATCCTCTTAAGATTTCTCGGTTATAAAGAAGTTGAGTTCTCTTTGTTGGTTTTTCTACTTTGTCCTTGTGAAATCTCGACTTTTGAACCATTTCTTTGCGGAAAATTAGAACTGGCTAGAGTAATTTCAAAAAAAAAAATTAGAACTGGCTAGAAGGATTTGATATGAGCTCCAAAAGAAGGTTTAACAGTTGTATTTTGATTTTTTTCTTTTCTGGTAGATATATGAAAACCTAGAAACTAGATTCTATTTGTTCTTTTGCTTATGTCAGGATTCAGGAATAGCTTATAAACCATGGCCATTTCAATGAAATATATTCTTTGCTTTGAGGTTCTTGTGGAAGTACTCAAGTTTTAGCATCTTAGGGATAGACTTACCTTGGCATCTTCTGTATGTGTACACTGTTGAAAAATCAGTCCTGCTATGCTAAATCTGTGAGAAGATAACTTGATGTAAATAACTGCAGTAAGGTGACTTTGATTCCACCATTCAACTTGAAAACAATGCTTCTTCAGCACTGACAATCTAGCATAGGCTTTGGATGTACTCTAGCTGAAAACCAGGCTTTTGACCCCTTTCTGGTATGAACCTTGACATCATGTGATCTCCATGAATTGCGTTAGTTTCCAGCTCCTGAATTTGTTACTTCTTGCATGGTTCATTTTTCTGACAAGTGAGAGGTGTAGTGGGTTTGACACTCATTCCTATTTCTGTAATAAAAGATTTGTAGCTGATGCTCTATATGGTTTTTTAACGCACCACCAAGTGTTCTGCAAGGTCACCATGCAGATAAAGTTCTTATTGTCGTTTTCTTTTTCTTTAGATAAAGATGGAACAAATGTATGTAGTATTAATATTTAAATAGTGAGGTAAATGATTTACTGTAAAGATGAAAATACTAAACAACTCCAGAGTTTGGGAAATGTCTGATCTTTGTTGGACACAAGTTTTTCCTTAGAGGAACATGATGCCTCAAAGGAGGCAACTGTGAAAGATATAAACAATGCCCTTTCCTTCCATTAAATTAGCATCAATCATGTTTTCACTCACTCTTATTGATGACATTGTTGATTCCTAAGCTGTCCTCATTATGCAGATTCGGAGAAGGCTTCTTGAATGAGTTGAAGGTGAAGAGATGTTTGAGTACGGGTGAGGCGGACTTGATTTTGGTGTAGGCGTGGGCCATTTGGAACATGAATTTGGTGGTTTTCAGTGCTTTCTTTTTCTGCTTATGGTCGTCTGCTGTGTGTCGAGTTTATGAAGTTTGGAATGGTTGTAATTGTTCATGATCTTCTTTTCTTTGTTTTAGGTTTTAAAATAGGCTGTCTGTTTTTTTATGTGGAATAACTATCTTTTGAAGCTGCTTTGCAAGTTCAACTTCTCTGTTGAATGCGTTACGACTATGCTTGAACTTTTCTGTTATTATTCTGGAGAGTTTCTTCACAATCTTAAATATGTCAGATAGCTTACAGTAGGCTTCGAAGGAATAGTGTCCATGTGTTACAAATTGAGCCTTCAGTCAGTTGATAGCTGACCTGGTCCCTTCTATTTTATCTTAAGCGGTGTTTGGACTTCAAAATTAGATTGATTTGAAGTTGAAATTTTGTTTAGACATGTCATTTCCATTGTACCTTTATTTTATCTTGAACCAAATATGCGTGTTTTATTTTATTGAGACCTATAGCATACTTAAAATTGGATGTGATGATTGAGTAGATACCACGTTGATCAATACTTGCAAAACCTCATAAGATGTAAGCTAGAGATACTTGGGGAAATCATAACATAAGCTTACTCCAAACTACCTTTTACCTTAATAATTTTCATTGGCTAAAGATGTGACAGAAGAGGATTGAAATAGATGATGGAATACAAACTACCTTTTCCCTTCATAATTTTCATTGCTCACTCCCAAGTAAATTAATAGTATAATACAAAAAATTTGGATGCATGCAAAACATGAATCCTAAGTTGTTTTCTAAAGCAAATCATACACGACCTCCAGCCCTCTTCATCTCAAAGTCATCCATCAACCAATAACAAAAATATTGCAACTAGCTGGCAGCTGCTAATTATATGCGAGGTGAGCTTGACAAAATCACCAGAGAATATCTCTTGTTTTATGTTTGCTCATGTCGCCTCTGGTAAAATATCCTCGGCGTATCACCAGACCTCATTTGTTCTTCATCGTGGCTTTTCGTGTAGCTTCCCTAAGGGCTTCCCTCTTCTCTTCCCTGTAAAAATGTTGAAGATAATAATAGGTTATATGATCTGAAATTAATTCTGTTCCATTAGCACGTCAGAGTGTTTAACAACTCGTGATAGTGAAACTACAAATAGTACCTAGCTTTTGCAATTTCCTCTCTAGGAAGGGGTTTCTTCTTTTCCCTCTTTTTTGTTGCCACCATTTGGTTTTCTGCTTTTCCATTTTTAGTTGCACCGCTGTTTTGTCCAGCACCTTTCTTAACTGAATGTGTTTGGACATCCCTCTTCCTCTTTTTATCACCTGCTACTTCCTCTTTCAATTTCCTATTCTCATTTGCAATGCCTTTTTTATCTGAATGCTTGTCATCATCTTCTTCAGAATCCTGCTGGTCACTGTTCTCAATGCTTTCAGCACCTTCTACTTCTTCAGACTGAACCGACGATTTAGCAGCAGACTTAGAATTGCTCATCTTTTTCAACTGAAAAAGAAACAAGACATATGAGGCAAAATGTTTTTACTGAAACAAACTTGCAGCAACTCCAAAGAAGAAATATGTTTATAATCTTTCAATTGTTTTTACAACCACATGTGCCAGTCCCAAATCATTTTTTAGTCCCAGAAACCATAATAATTTCTTCTATTACCCAGTGTAGTCTTCACTTGAGTGGGGTTTGGATTCTTCTATATATCTTACACGTAAGAAAATCATTAATCATTTCAAGTTCCACAAGCTTAATGAAAAGATGAAATGTTTGTTTGACATGAGGAAGTTAGATTTTTATACGAGTACAGAAGCATGAGAACTGAAGAGAAGCACACAAAACCTCATGTGTATAGGGTTGAATGATATTTATTGTGTATGGCCAAAACTATGTAAACCAAGCAGGACAAAAGGGAAAAATCATTTCGAGAAAAAAAAAAAAGACGACTTTCAGAGGACAATTCAATGATATGCTAAGTCAGAATAACTAATGTGGCCTGTTCTCCTGCATTTTTTTCCAATGGAAAAAAAGAACAGAAATAAATCATTTTGTACTTCACTTAGCACTTTACTGTAATCAATTTTAAGAATAATGACCATCATAAGTAGGACTCTGAAGCCTTCATTCGAACTCTCTCAACTTGATACTTCACATCCTTGTTTTCTATAGTCATCTCTAGTTCAATAAACAGAAGTTCTTAAATAAAGCAATTGCTTCGCAGCTATAAATAATAAGGCATACCTTGGCTACAAAGAATCCATCCATGTTGTGCACATGAGGATAGAATCGCCTTGTCTTGTCCAAAGATGTGTGGAAACGGTGCTGCCTAAACCGAATAAATCTGCGAGAGGCAGCTTTAATTAGTTGTAGAATTAGACAGCCTTTCAAGTAAATGCACATACACTATAAAATTTATACCCAGGCCTCCCAAAATCAAGTCCACATGGCACAAGCTTAACATCTCTCTTCTTGAGTGCATAATCTATAACTGCTTCATTCTGCAGTTCCAAGTTAGACAAATGAGTTGAATACTTTGCAAAGCACCAGCTTTTTTGAGAATTCATTTGGAAATATATGTTAAGAAAGATACCTCTTCAACCATAATGGAGCAGGTCGAATACACAATGTATCCACCTGATTTTGAGTTGGCATCAACCATGTCAATTGCTGCAAGTATTAGTTCCTGCAAATGAAAATTGACGATAAAACACGTTTCTCAAAGGCCACAACAATATGCGAATAGGGGAATATGTGATGAAAAGATTCATCATGGAGCAAAATTGACACTGCTTCCAATACCATCACCAACACCTTCCTGCTTTGGGAGGACACATATAACAACACATTAAAAAAAGAAAGGCGATAAGACAACTAGAAATGAAAATTTTGTCCTCCTATACAACAATTAAGATCAACGGAATCAATCATTAGAAACAAATAAGATAAAGATCAATTCTTTATGCAACTTAATCTCTCACAGAATGCAGACTTTCAGAAACCAGTATTTTCAAACAGCCTGAGAAGTTAGATGCTTGCATTATACTTTGTGGTGTTCTGTTATGAATCATGACAAGCTCTGAAGCACCCCACTAATTCATGGAAATTTTCATGATATCCTCCCACAGCGCAAATCATTGCAAGTGTATAAATATGGATGACACAAAATCACCAAATTTACACATCTAACTCATACCTTCTGCAGTTGTGAGCAATTTTGTATATCAGGTGCAGTTTTGGAAGTTTTAACAGACTCATCCTTGGAGATTACCTGCAGAAAGAACAACATTCATTGGTTTAAACTTGATCTAAGCCAAGCATATATATAAAAGATAACCACATACCCCAGTGCCACTGCAGGGAGCATCCAGCAAAATCCTATCAGCAGTGTTCTGACCCAAAACTTTAGGCAACTGAAATGATCCCCCAAACAAGGTATTAGATCAGAGAACTTCGTCCATATCATCATTAAGAATGTAAACCAGGAAACAGAAACACAAGAACAAAATCTTGTCGGATCAATGCCTGTAGCTCGATGAAATTAGTAAAGACCTACTTCAGTCAATAAGCATGAGTGCTCATAATGGAGGATAAAATAGGACATTGTCCCCATATAAAATACAGAAAATATAAAAATGTGCTAGTTCTAAAGGGAAGATTGCAAAATAGTCCAATTCAAACCTCTCTTCCATCGTAGTTGCAGACAATGGTGTTTGTTACCCCCATGCGATGTAAATTGGCAGTGAGAGATTTAAGTCTTGACTCCTTCATCTCATTTGCATAAATAATACCTAGTTTTTCAAGGTAAAATATGTTGGTGTCATTCAGACAATGATTGAAATGGAAAATGCTATTAAGCACTAATCTGGAAGACAGCATTATTTACAGTAACTTCAAAAGCAGAACCAGAGAGAAGTTAGAAAAATACCATGGCAAACATTAATATGTCACAAAATCTTAGGACAAGCAACAGTAAGTATATAAGACAGACACATCAGGAATGACAACTGGAGGAAGCAAACAAATTGATAATGCAGGTTATTATTTACCAAGTACTGTTTTTTTTCCCAAGAATGATGTACATGAGCGAAGAGTAAAATAGAACGAAAACATCCAGTATATTTTGGTAAACTGCATTAGAAATTAGCAGGACAAGAAATGGAAAGCAATGAATTATTTTACAAGGAAATGGAGATAATCAATACTGACACCAGGGCAGCCAGATGTATTCAAATTCATTCTCCTATCTGTATCCAGAAAGTATGGATGCATTGTGGATAAAATGGACTCCTTCACAAGAAAAATATACAACATGATTAACTGCACAATGAATACATACCACTATTTTTCATCAGTGCAGCAACATAAGTTGTTTTGCCTCCAGGAGCAGCACTACACCATGAAAAAATTACCCACTTTAGGAGAACAAAAGCTAACAAAAATTTCACTTTTCTGCTAACTGAACTAACTAGTAAGAAGATGGCAGAAATTGCTTTAGCTTTCCTCCCAAAAGAAAAGATATTAGGTGCATAACTTGAACCTAAGACAGACAAAGTAATATTTAAGACAAAGCTGCTGATTTATAGAAAGAGAGAAGAAATTAAAAGAGAAAGAGGAAAAGCAGATGCTTTGTTTTTTTCTATTAGCTTTATCCTAGACTATCCAAGTATGGACTAGACAACTCTTTCAGCAATCAAACTTGTTAATTCTTACTAATACATATAAGAAAATGAAATGATAATAAATCTGAAAACAATATTGATAAAGAACTGAATAGGTGGAAATTCAATGATCGACAATTGAAGCTAACATTATTTAGAAAATAAGTTATTTACTTACGCCATATCAACGACACGTTCATTCTCCTGGGGGGCAAGGGCCATTACAGGCAGAAAAGAGCTTGCACTTTGGAGCTGTAAGCAAGTTATTATTAGAAATAAGTATCACAGTTGCATATTAAGAGCAAATATATCTTGTAAACAAGTTATAAGAAACTGTAAGCAAGTCAGGTTACCATGTAATGACCAGCCATATACTCAGGAGTGGCACCAACTGGAACTTGAGAATCATATACAACTAGTCCAACCTACAAAGTCATAAATGCATATGCTGAAATAAGTAAGGATACATATGAAACTAAGAAATAACAAATTCAAATTGTTACCTAAATAATGGGTTAATCCAAAGAAAACACACAGAATCACAGTTAATCTTTGTGATCGTACCTTTGACCATTTGCTTAATGGGTCCAAATTGACACCTCTGTTAAGAAGAACGCCAGCTAAATCCCGTCTGCGAGACTGAAATATCGTCCAAGCAATACAATATGAGTCGACCATCAGAGCGAAAAATCGGAAGGATAGAAAAGAGACAGAAAAAAACATGACCTTCAAAGTGTTTGTCCGTAGAGAAATTGGTCTAGGTTTTTCAAATGCTTCAATAAGTTCAATCAGCTCAACAGGGGGAAACAACTGCAGTAAGGTCACATATCATCCACATTGAAATGAAAAATGCAACTTTTGAGAAGGGGAAAGGTTCGGTCTACACTATTTTGAGATGGAAATTACCTCCACCAATGACTCAATCAGAAAATCATTGTATCCATAATATGAACCCAAGTCGCTTTTAAGTTGATCAACGTAATCCTTACGTGTCACACCTTCTTGCCTCAATGACTTCAAATTTGAAAGCACTCTAACAACTGCATTTATTTTATTATATTTGAATGATAAACTTATTTCTCGGGAAAAAAATATATAATTCAATGAAGGAGAATAAACTCACTCTCTTTTATCCTCCTTTGGAGGTTAGAGAGATCCGGGGGTCTCTGTGTTTCTTCTTCAAGCTCCTAAAAACACAAAGACAAATTAGGCATTCATGATTATTTTTTCCCCTGAATGAGTGTATGACAAATCAAACCACTAATCAAGAACTTGAACATAAAAGCAAACCTCAGTAGTTGGCAGTCTGAAATCATCAGCTTCTTCTTTAATATTGAGCTGCAGTTCTAAATCATTGTCCTCTTCTTCTCTTTTCCTTTCATCATCAATAGCTTTAGACTTCCTTACAAGATCATTATCATCTGCATCAGAGTCAGAATCTGCATTTGAATCCGAATTAACATCTGAACCATCATCTGCAAACATATGACAAAACAAAGAAGAATAGCCAGTGAGTCATAAATGATGGCTAAAATTAGAACACAAACGCAATGCACTAAGTTAAAACAGTACCAGCATCACCACTTCCTAATATATCAGCAGCAAAGGGGTCATCGATGTCAGAAGACATCTCAGAATCTGAATTAATTTCCTGTTCATCATCTTCTTGAAAATCCCCATCCGTTCCTTCACTATCACTAAAAAGTTCCTCCTTTTCCAGTGGCTTAGCTGGCAAAGGTTCCTTCTTTTGCTTCTTCTTGGCAGGGAGTTTCCCTAATTTAGAACCTGATTTCTTACCGAGCTTGGGACCAGCCATTTAAGCTACAATGCAACAAAAAGTTTTCACAAACAAAACCCTAATTCACTTCCAAAACTTGAACGGAAAATCAACAAAACCCTAATTTTTTTTCCAATATAACCATACGTTAGTTGCAGTGAGCCGTTCAAGCCAATAAAATTAGTTTTTAAAAAAAAACTACAGAGGCATGCAGAGAGGAAGATGAAGATAGCGGCTGAATGTGGGAAAATTAATTAGCGAGGGCTCAACTGGAATTTTGGATTGGGTGCAAATTTGGGTTTGGGTCTAATATTGTTGTTCTTCTTTCGGCCCAGTTAAAAAAGAATGTGGGCTTCCGTTTTTGGGCCGCCATTTAATTGACCTTCTGAAATTGAATTTTTTTTGGATTAGGCAACATATGTTTAAGTCAAATCGATTTTAATAGTGTAAATTTTATATATGTCATTTATTATAGTAATATTTTCAAGCTATTGCAGTAGATTTAGACTTTCAAGTTATAACATTAAAAATTTCAGGTTCTAACAAATAATTTTTTTTTAAAAAAACTGTTTTCAATAATTGAAAAAAGTTGTTTAAATAAAATAAAGAGATAAAAAGAAAAATGAAAAAAAAATGTTTTTTTAGTGAAAACAGGTAATAAACTGAAATTGTGGTGTTAATTTAATTTGAATTTATTGTAGATAATTAATAAATAGCACGAATTAAGGGATTTAAACTAATTAAGATTATTTAGTATCCTTAATTCACTCAAATCAGTTAAAATCAAATAAAAATTCAGATTTTATCTTCTTCTTTTTTCAACGCTTCTCTCTCTTCAATTTGCAACAAAAAAAAATCAACGTTTCTCTCTTCAATTTTCAACAAAAAAAATCTCACATTCAAGTAATTGAAGTTTTTTTCATCTTTGAAAATTCTTGATTTTGTTGTGATGGACAACTACGTATCAGTTTTAATCAAACATGGTGAAAGAT
>JAJOOJ010008667.1:0-11439 GCA_029582625.1 Solanum boliviense
AATTCATGTTATTTTACTTGAACGTGATATGTTGGGACAATAATTATACCGATTTGGTGTAATTATAGATTTCCGCCATTTGACTCCATTCAATTTAACAAAATTTCACTAATAATTAATCATGTTTTATTTTAATTATGTATTTCGGGAATTATTATTTTACCCAAACTTAATCTATTCAAACAAAACCTTTTATGATCTATTATTCATTAATACTTCAGGAATGCGGTGACACTCTTACCCTCATTGTTTTAAAGCGCAATCGCTTCCACCCATTTTGACACAAAATCAACCGCAACAAGAATATACTTCATCCCATGTGAACTCACAAATGGACCCATGAAGTCAAGGCCCCAAACATCAAATAACTCAATCACCAATATCGAATTCATAGGTACCTCTTGCTTCTTTGAAATTTCTCCTTCTCTTTGGCAACGATCACAAGACTTGGCGAAAACATAAGCATCTTGGTGGATGGTAGGCAAGTAATACCCACACTGCAATAATTTATGTGCAGTCCTAATACCACTATGATGCCCACCAACGGGTGACGAATGACACGCCTCTAGTATACTCGTAATCTTAACCTCGGGCACACAGTGACAAATAATCCCATCATTACAAATACGAAACAAGGCTTATCCCAAAAGAACTTCTTCACATCATGCATAAACTATTTCCTTTGGTGGAATGACAAATCCGATGGAGCCAAATCACTTGACAAGTAGTTAGCAAAATCTGCTAACCAAGGAATAGGCTCATAAGAAGCAGCCAATAAGTGTTCGTCTGTGAATGCATCTTTAATTTCAGCCCCATCTCCTAACTTGAACATAGCTTCCTCCTTCAATCTGGACAATTGATTGGCAACTTGATTTTCTGTCCCCTTTCTATCCTTCACCTCAAAATCATACTCTTGCAGAAACAATAACCATCTAATCAACTTGGGTTTTGCATCCTTTTTAGCCATCAAATACCTCAATGTAGAATGGTCAGTATCCACTATGACCTTAGTACCAAGAAAGTAGGATCGAAATTTCTCAAACGCGAAAATAACAGTAAGGAGTTCCTATTCAGTTATCGTATAGTTCTTTTGAGCCACATTCAGAGCTTTGCTGGCATAGTAAATCAGATGAAGAATCTTCTCTCGCCTCTATCCCAATACCACACCAAGCGCCACTCCACTCGCATCACACATCACTTCAAACAGTTACCCTTAATCCGGTGAAAAAATGATAGGTGCGGAATCTAGCCTTGCTTTCAACTCTCCAAATGCTCTCAGACAAGCATCATCAAAATCAAACTTACACTCTTTTTCAAGCAGTTTGCACAATGGGTGTGCAACTTTATAGAAATCCTTGATAAACCTCCGATAAGAGCCTGCATGCCCAAGAAAACTTCTAACACCTTTAACAGAGATAGGTGGTGGAAGCTTTTCTATTACCTCAACTTTAGCTCTATAAACCTCAATACCCTTCTCAAAAATCTGATGACCCAGACTATCCCCTCTTTCACCATGAAGTGACATTTTGTTCCAATTGAGCACAAGATTGCACTCTTGGATGGCCAATCCACGGACTAGACCTACGGTTCGTGGTTCAGTCCACGGGCCATGGTTGGCCTTCATCGGATGGCATCAGAAAAATCTGAAAACTGTTATTTTTCCATTTCTCGAATTCGAGGTGTTACAATTTAAAAAAAAACATAAATATATGCATGATATACATACAATATATATCAAATATTCACAAAAAATATATTGTATAAGTATATATAGAAAATAAAGATACTCAAAAATATATACGCATATATTTAAGATGTTAAGAAACATACACAGTATATTCAAGATATACAACTTATGATATATACACCTTACAACGTAGTGTTTACATCCGATGTTCCTTCACCTACTATGTCTCATAAATTTTTCCTCATTTTTCTTCTCCCATAATTTCTATGCCCACTACTCCTTCCATCGATAGTTGGAGCCCGTTTGGATGGGCTTAAAAAACAGCTTTTAAAAAGCAACTTTTTAAAATCCAACTTTAATGACTTTTAAGTCAAAAAATAAAAAGTAAGGACAATCCTACTTTTGACTTTTAACTTATTTTAAGTAATTTTTACCACAATGTATTTATATTTATAAAATTTAAGCTATGAATTTAAAAGTTTACCTTTTGGCCACAATAAATTAATTAAAACAAAATAAGTTTGGTGATTATATCTAGTGTAGCTAATATTTTTTGTTGTATCAATACTAATCTAGTGTAATTATAGTCTGTTTAGATTGACTTAAAAAAAATAGCTTGTAAGTTAAAAATAAAAAGTCAAACTGAAATGACTTGAAAGTCAAAAAATAAAAAGGAGGGGGAGACCTACTTTTGGGGTTTTGACTTATTTTAAGTCATTTTTTTACCTTGCCAAACACTTCCTAACTTATTGTAAGTCATGTTTGACTTATTTTAAGTTATTTTTTATAGTTGTCAAACACTTCCAGAAGTCAAAAACTAACTTAAAAGTAGGTTTGACCAACTTTTAAGCCAATCAAATACCCTCTTAGAATTGTTATTCGATTCAATATTACAAGCCTGCTTAGAAATTTCAAAATTATTTCAGTAAATTAGTGATTATATTTAATTAGAGGTGTTCATCATTTAACTTTATTTAACTTCACAGGATATTGTCCATTTGATTCAAATATAAGCTAAATTAATAGATGATTTTATCAAATTACTTTTGATTAACTAATATATTAAATATAAAAATTTCATGAAGTCACTCAAGCTTCATCGCATGATTAAATATTTTGAGAATTCATGTTATTTTACTCGAACGTGATCGTTGGGACAATAATTATACCGATTTGGTGTAATTATAGATTTTCGCCATTTGACTCCATTCAATTTAACAAAATTTCACTAATTCTTAATCATGTTTTATTTTAATTATGTATTTCGGGAATTATTATTTTACCCGAACTTAATCTATTCAAACAATACCTTTTATGATCTATTATTCATTAATACTTCTAATTATATTTAGTTGAGCCACTAATTCATAATTAATATAGAAGTATATCTATACCACAATTTATATCTAATACATATTGACTTTAAAAAACATTAAATAATTAGTAAGTCATAAAATTAAATGAATAACTCTCATTACTGTACATGTATTGACAATAATATATATATTTTTAGAAGTATCTTAATTATTGATGATATTCATATTTTTCTCAACAAGTTATTAAGATTTAAGGCCGTGGCACATTTTCACAAAAAGCAAAGGCTCGAAAAACCTCTTTTTCCCCTAAAAATATTCCCTCCTTTGTAGTTTCAACTTAGGTCTAGGTAGGGGTGGCAAATGGTTGGATTTGGTCGGATTCAGATGGGTTTAAAATGGTTTGACAAAAATGGGTAATTATCCAATCCGCCCATATTCAATATGGGTAAATACGATTTGGGTAATTAATGGACGGATTGCATATGAGTTTACCCATATTTCATCTACATTGATTGAAAAATTAAAAAATAAATTTATAAGTTTTACGTTTCTAAAGTAATTTTCATCCTACTCACTCCCACCCCTACCTCCATTTTACCCAACCCCCCTAATTATATTTTATTTTTTCTAATCCTCGCCTCGCTTTCATCCATCTCCACCCCCATACATGTAACACCTCATAACCTAACTAAGACTAAACAACAGAAAAAGGGGGAACCACGGAGAGGTTCACAGGCCGTGAACAGGACCACGACCCGTCACCCTCACCATGGTTCACACCAAGCCAAGCATGGAGGACCACGGAGCCTTCTACGGCGCGTGGGACTCTACATGGGTCGTCATGTGGCCCGTGAAAAGTACCCTTGATACCCCCAAGGCACTTTGAGGAACCACGATGGCCTTCACGGCTCGTGGTGCTTCACATGGTCCGTGAAGTGGACCGTTAATGGGGCAGTTCAACCTGTAAGTATTGGGTCAGCTTCAAACAGTCATATATTTCATCACAAAATGAATTAGGTGGCCCATGACCTATCAAATTAAAAATATTTGAGTCCTCTTTCCAACGCCACCGAGTTTGCTAAAATCCAAGTTGGGAGTAAAAAGTTACGCTCGTTTCAGTAGAGACTTGTTAGGCAGGGCCTTAACCAAGACCCAATTGACGGACCTTGGTCCTAACGACGGTCCGTCAGTCCTCATGTAGAAGGCCACTTCGCCAGTTTTTAGTCAAGGTCATTTGGGTCTTTTCCCCTATGCATTGGGAACTTAAATTATGTTGTTTGACGCCTAAACTGCGTTATTTTACTCATTCTAAGCCTAATAATCTATTCAAAACCTACCCAAAACCTTTATTCTCAAAAAAATCATCGAAATTAGAACAAAAAGAAGAGTAAGAGACGATAATTCTTCCACGAACAAGCATTAGTGTTCTTCAAGTTCAGCCCTGAAATCTAAAGGAATTCTCCGTAGATTTTCGTCACCAGGTATACGGGATTTCACTAGTGGGTTCCTTTCACCCATTAGGTCCCTAGAATTAGAGTTTCTAGATTTTTAAGATTTATTGTGATTATGGTTCCTTTGATCTAAATAACCTGTTTATTGATAATTTAGTATAATTCCATGCATAGAACTCAGAACCCTAGCTTGTGTAAATTTATCCTGGTTCATATATTATACATGCTAGGTCAATCGGACAGAAAATTATGCTTCAGATTTCCAATGTCATATTTTCAGTATATTTATGTTGCATTCCCAGATAGCATGTCAGTGTTTGGAGCTACTCAATATTTCAGTTACATTTTAGCTTCACATTTAGTTGGGAGTAGACTTAGCACCGAGTTGGACTAGGGTTCTGTGTACCCTCAAAGTTCTAGAACTACGTGCCAACGTAGGTTCAGAAGTTCCCTCTGTTGGGCATCAGTTTTAATGATCACGCCACAGTCATGCCTCTATACCCCTGGCAAGGTATATAGGATCCTCTCGATGTGGCGTATTCATCGGACGCCACGTTTGTCTCGCGTGGTTTATGTCGGTTAATAGTAGCTACCCAGTCATACTCTTAGTGCATTGACCAGGATTTTAGAATTTACTTCAGTATACAGTTCAACATGTTACTTTCCTAATTAGTACTTGGTCATTGCATTCAGTTTAGTTTTTCAGTTATACTTCAATATCTACATCCTTGCTCAGATTACATCATTTCTCATTTATGCATTGTTTAACTTATATATCTATTATTCCACTTAGTATTTGTATCCTTCATGCTCAGTACATTCCAAGTATTGATGCATACTTTGCACTATATTATTTCATGATGTAGGTTCAGGCACTCAGCATCCAGATCACACTTAGGTCAAAGCTCAGTCCACATTCAGCAGCATTAGTGGTGAGTCCTCATACTTTGAAGACAATAGACATGCTTTCTATTTCAGTCTTTACTTTTAGTTTTTAGCTTTGTTAGAGTTAGTTGGGGGCATGTCCCAGCAACTCAATTCACTTAGAGGCTTTTCAGACAGACATAGTAGTAGATTCAGCTTATGTTCTTAAAAGTAGTTTCTGTCATCACTAAGCTCTTACTATATTTATATATTTAGACTAGTTGGATTTTCTCCATTTCAGATATCCATTGTTTTTAGCTTCCGCATAGTATGTTTACTTAGTTATTTTTCAGTATGTTTGTTATATATCAGACTTAGGGTTAACTTGGGGTTACTCCTACGTCCCATGTTACGTCTAGGGGGTAGCCTCGGGGAGTGACAAACTTGTTATTAGAGCATTAGGTTCAAGAGTCCTAGGGTGCCTAAAAGTCGCACTAAGTAGAGTTTGTAACATCCCAAAAATTTATAAGTTAAGACTCCAGTCATTTATTATGGTGAATAAGATTTGTACCGAGTGATTCTAAATTCTCTTAGATGCTAGGGTCACTAGAATTCCCTAGCATAAAGTCGAGTTGAAAACTTTATAAACAATTAACTTGCACTATGAGATGTTAGTTGGGTTGACTTCAATTGACCATATCGTTTAGCACATATAGAATTAGGTGACCCATGACGTATCAAATTAAAGTTCATTGAGTCATCTTTCCAATGCCACGAAGTTTGCTAAATTATGAACTCCAAGTAAAAAGTTTTGCCTGTTTGAGTGAAGCCTCTCTAGTTACAGCTTTCCTTTTCCCCACTTGTCTGAACACGTTTTTCCTAACCCAATAAGGGTTTAATGAGATTCTAAATACCCATTCACATCCAAAAAACTTACGGTTTTTAGGGCGAGGTTTCAAGAGGAGAAATGCGAGGTTTTCAAGTGTTTTTCAAGATTCGTTGATTTTCGCCATAAACATGGTTCTTTCCAGGTATGTGAGGTTTACCTTAGCGATGTACTTGTTCGTCCTCACTCCAATCATATAGTTCTTCAATTAATTCATTCATTAAGTAATTCATGTAAAGATTCTTGAGTTTTAGCCCCATTCTTTATCAATGGAGGTTTCAAGATCTTGAGGTGAGGGTCTTGCGAATGAGTGGTTTTTCTTGATAAAATTTGAGTAAGATTTCATTGAAAATGTATTGGGTTTATGAATCAAAGAGATTTTGTAAGAACCAATCGATTGTAGATGAGTTAGGACCCAAAATTTAACAAGAAAATTCATCAGATTTCTGAGTCAAGGCTGGGGCAATGTGCCCCCATATCGCTAGGTGGTTTGGGGAAATGCGCCCCCACAGCACTAGGAGGGTTGGCGCCCTGCTGGCGCCAAAGTACTCCCACTACTTTTGGGGTTGGCGCGATGCGCCACTAATGCGCCAAGGTTGCCTACCCCTTTTTCTTCTCTGTTCTTCATCTCGTATGTGTTTCTTTGCATTGTGTCTTCGATCTCTTCTTGATATTAACGATTAAAGTCTTAATTAACCCTTGAGAGATCCTACATATCCAAATCATGAGTCTCAAAATTTATTTTTCATATTAGAGTAAAGTTAAGAGGAAAGTGCAAGATCCTTTTTGAGTCATATTTGAGATTTCTTTTGAAATTGATTATAGTTTAAAACCAAGTCTTGAGAATAGTTGTATTCATGAGTTTCTATATGGTTATTGATGTCCTCAAGTTGAGTCGCTCATGTCCATAATTCCGCATGAACCCTATGAATTGAGTTATAAGTCTGAAGAGTCCTTGAAAGTCAATCATTGTGTTTCAAACTGAATTTTGAAAAAATGTTTAAAGGTTATATTTCATAAAAACATAAGAGTTACAAATGTTATTTATATATTTGTACTTATGTTGATTATTGGACTTGAAAAATAAGTTCATAAGTGCAGGTTTTCAAGAATGTAATCATGTCTAATGTTTTGAAGAGTATTTCAATTAAGTAAGAATTCCATTCTTTGTAATGGGTAAATTGAGCATAAAGTTATATCAATTATTTTGGGAGTAGTACTGTGCACCAAATTTGGTTAGAGTATTTTATGATTTGGAAGTCCCTTAAAACAACGTAGCCAGCATAGGATAGGATAGCATTAACTTTTCATGTGACTCCTCACTGCCTCTAAGAAGGCCAATTAGATGGATCCATAGTCATGATATCATCCTATACCGGGGTAAAGAATAGGATAGCACTGGCAATGTGAGGCGAAACGTTGTATCATTGCTAGGCTCATGGTAATGGTTGTCGATTAGAGAAACTCCCCACAAGTAAAGTATATCATTTTCATGTTGCTTTCATTGTATATCTTTTTTGTAAAGCTTAAATGGTTTTTGCTTCATATTAATGTATTGTTCCAGTTATATTGCTTTCCCTCATTCAAGCAGTAAGTTATTTACTCTAGCCTTATTACTGACAAGTACATTCAATGTAGTGACGTCATCGATCTGCATCGTTTTATGATGCAGATACAGTTGTTGGGGATCATCAATAGGCGTTTTGTGGAGATCACTATTCACTCGTAGACAGTATTTGGCGAGGCCTCCTTGCTTTCGGGAGACTCCTGTTTCATTTAGCTTAGTAGAATTGGAGGTGTCGTGGGTCTTGTCCCGACATCTATCTTACATTGTTAGAGGCTTCATAGAAAGACTAAATTAGATGTTTCCATTGTTTTCTTATAATGTTTTATTTAACTTATGACCCATGTTAAGTACTTTTGCAAGTCAGTATTTTTAAGACTTTTTTAAATGTCTAAGTGTTCACCTATTTTAAGCTTTTGCGTATTGTTTAGTGTCATGTAAGTCATGTAGTCAGTCCAAGGGTTTGCTTGTCTCTGGAGTAGGACTAGGAGATTCATTTTTCCTTTATGTTCAAAAGAATCATTTGATTTGATGGTTGAAGCAAAACTAGATCTAGGGACACTATTTTAAAAAATAAATAAATAAGCAGAAGCACATCAAAACACCGTACTAGAAATCTTTGATGCAAAAATGTACTAGTTCCACAAAAATAGCTACAACCATTAGTGATGTTTTCAGAAAGAACAATATATTACTTATGGAGAGCTCACTATAATGCATGATCAGTTATCATCTCATGATAATTAATGTCTAGTTTTTCCTTGTTTTGTGTGGTACTTTCTTGACACCTTAAGCGTAAGATGGTGTTTGTATTGACTTATTTTAAGTAATTTTTGAATTTTAAGCTTTTTTTTATTTATTTTTGGAAGTGTTTGTAAAAGACAAAAAAAAAGCTTTTAACCAACAACAATTTTTAGGCAAAAAAGTACAAAAATAAACTAAAAGTCAAAAGTTGGGAATGACCGACTTATAACTTCTAGGTTTTAGCTTATGAACCATTTTTAAAAAGTCAATCCAAAAACTCCCTAAGACATAAATGTCATGAACAAGGAAAGGACACTAACAATGGACTCTATGACCCATCTCACAAAAAAAGTTTGGACTACATCACGATTTTACTAGTTGCTTGTAGAATAAAAAAAGATATACATTTTCCATATTCACCTCGTGACAGTAAGCTGGTGCATGTAACAATTTCCTATAATTGTTATCTCATTGTCGATTCTTTTTCTGGATTGTTTCAGACTGTTTTTTCTTGAGCCAGGGGTTAATCGCAAACAACCTCTCTACTCTGAGGTAGAGGTAAGGTCTGAGTACATTCTATCCTTCCATGTACTCAACTTTGTGAGACTGCACTGAGTATGTTGTTGTATGGTCCTTAGCTTTTGAATACGCAGATTGTGTGAAGCAGGAGAATTACTTGACTGGGTATTGTCAAGGTAAGCTAAAATACTTTTAAATAAACTAAGTGAACTTCTTTGGGTACTTTCAATTTGTATTTTATTGGTCAATATCTCTATTAAAGAAAATTGGAGATGGTAAAAATTCAGAGGAGGATGCAAAAACTAATTGGTGTTCAAATTCCAACTGTAGTGACAGAGTTTTGTCATTTTCAAGGTATGTTCCAACATGACTCGAAGCATGAAGTTCCTTTTGATAGCTCTGTTTAATAGTTGCTTTCACTTTCATTGATGGAAAGGAAGATCTGTCAATGCTTTGTATTCATCTCTTACAAGACTTGAAGATGTATAATAGATATTGGCACACAATAATTCTAACCTACGTAACTAGTAGAAGGTAGCTAAAGCAATAAACTAGTTCGGTATTTTGGTTTGTATTGAGCATTTAAAATTCAAAACTAAACCCAACACAAAACTTTGTAGAAGTTAAAATTGAAAACCGATTGAAGAACAAAAATTTTGCCGGATTTTTCATCTTTTATGCCCATCACTAAACACATTCTTGTCCATTCGAAGAGTTTTGTTCCAAGTAATGTGATTTATGCTTGAAATTTTAACATGCTTGGTGATTGGATCCATCGTTGCCTCCATGTTGTGTGTATCCATTAGGCTTCTATATCTTTTTGGAACGAAACTCATTAAGGTGTGATTGGTTTGTTTCAGCTTACGAGTTCAAACATCACTAATTTAAGCTGATGATTTCTTTTAAAAGAGGGACATGCCTTACTGTTTTTTGTTGCTACTTTGAGATGTGTTTACTAAGTTTTTCCTGCATGTAGTGATATGATAGAATAAAGTGCAAACTGTAAATTTAGGTCCTACATTCTGTTCTTATACACTTTTTGGCATTTGCAAATTTTTTTGGCTTCTTATTCCTGACTAACATTCTTCCAAGTTCCAAAATTTTCCATCCACCTGTATGATTGAATTATCATTAACTTTCAATTTTCAAACGTTGTATAGCTTCGACTCAAGTTGAAGACCAAATTGTTCTTGTTTGATCTCATTCTGATTGAGCTTGTGTTGTTTTCACAAATTCCCTTTCTAAAGCAAATTGCTTAGTTGGTTATGTTTTCTTCATGATCCCAGTAATATCTGTAGTGATTTACCTTGTAACTTTTCTTTCTTCCAGACTCGGTTGACAATATGTGAAGGGCATGAGACATCGAATGGGGATGCGTTCATATTTCCGGACATCATGATCAGATTCATACAGGTTTAGACTATGCTATATTATTCTAGTGTATCTGTTGCTGTTGATTGCATATCTATTAAATGACATTGAATTTACCTATGGTGCAGGATATTGACTCATTTTGATGTTGACACATTTGTTGAGGAGGTGCTAGTGAAGGATGGTGAATGGTTACCTGGAAATCCTGAAGCTCTGACTGGATGGTACATATTTGTGTGTTGTCAGTGTGGTGTTTGTGGACCAGCTATAGTTAGTAGACTTTGGATGAAATAAAATCAAATGGTCTTCAAGGAAAAATATCTTTTAGTCCATGCTCACACATCGGGGGGGGCACAAGTTTGCTGGAAATGTAATTATATTTGGACGAAACACTAATAAGGAAGTCTCCGGACACTGGTAAGGAAAAATCCTTTTGCCCTTTTTCTTATAGAAATTGCTCTCTCAGTTGTAGGCAGTTGATGAAATTTAGCTGGGCAGTTAATTATATGTTTGTTTTTGCTGTGCACTAGGTATGGCTATGTTACACCTGATGATGTACTACAGTTGCTAAAGGAGAAATTGTAGATTGCTTCTAAATGAATTTAACTCGTTTTTAAGATAATCTTTACTTGTCATTAGGTTTCTATATGTGTGTATCTGGTGATTAAAATAGAATATAAATATATTCAATATCTAAAAATTCAATGAATAACGAGACTAACCAATATAAACAAAAACCTACTGAAATAATTATAGCAAAAAAACAAGAATTAAGACATAGGCAAAATAGACTTAACAGTAATATATTTGCACAAATTTTTAAAAAATCTATAATCGCACAGAGAAAAACTATTCTATATCTACAAATACAAATAGAAAGTTTAGAATATAAACTTCAACACAATCTATAAATGAATAAGGAAGAATATGCCATAGACGAAAAATATATGAAAACTATGACGGATTAAAAATAAAGATAATATTTTCTAATCTAGGAAGAAGATACAAGAAAATAGGTGACAATATAAGTTTAATGT
>JAJOOJ010008668.1:0-22190 GCA_029582625.1 Solanum boliviense
TTGAAATGCACGCTTCACCTATTGATAGATTGGCCATCTTTAATGATGACCAAAGATTGCAGGGGTTGTTTCATCAAAGATGAACTTCAAAGGAAGTCCTAAGTCTAATATATATATTTTGAGTAGCGACTATGAGTATATATATATATATATTGAAATGCACGCTTCACCTATTGATAGATTGGACATCTTTAATGATGACCAAAGATTGCAGGGGTTGTTTCATCAAAGATGAACTTCAAAGGAAGTCCTAAGTCTAATATATATTTTTTGAGTACCGACTATGAGTGTGTGTATATATATATATATATATATATTAAGAGGGGCTAAAGTCCTCATTAGCTAAGA
Source organism: Solanum boliviense (assembly GCA_029582625.1). NCBI lineage: Eukaryota > Viridiplantae > Streptophyta > Magnoliopsida > Solanales > Solanaceae > Solanum > Solanum boliviense. The sequence goes on from JAJOOJ010008668.1 coordinate 349, forward strand.
TGCTTTAAGAACTGACAAAGTTTATCAAACTTGCATAGAAATGCACCGAGTTGCGTCTAAACACATGGGATTTTGATCTTGCAAGCAGAGTGTATATGAGAAGAAGAAGAAGAAGAAAAGCTATCAAATTAAGCTTCCCAATTGGGAAGATCAATTGGATCCAATAATTTTAAGTAAAACCTCCTTTACAAACAATCTCGAGTACTAAAAACAGTTCAAGACCTGTTTGTGTACCAAAGAATATTGCTAGCATATTTTGCCACTTAATCTTCGTAATCTCCTGCATGCTCCAACAGATAATTGGCGGCCAGTTCCTCGTTGCGATCACAAGCCAAAAAAGCTTCAATGACAAGAGCTCTATCAAAACCCATTGCTTCCAGCTGCAAATGAGCAAACAAATTAGTTAATGAACATTACAAAATATCTATGAACAGCTGCAATTCTTAGAGATACTAAGGTTAAAGTGATGTCTCATACCCGCTCAATCACCTCCTGTTCTTCTGGAGTGACACTAACTGTGTGGGGAATCTCTTGCTCAGCCTGATCAAACATGTCCCTAAAACATAGAAATTGAAAAGCACTCAATAATTCATATGTAGCAGATTTGTAACTTAAATCTCAAAGCCAAAAACAGCTTTTCTCTCTTTCCTTGTTCCCTAAGATTTTAAATACAAACATGATTTAGGACAGCAAAATGATAAAAATCCTTTTATACTTGACCACAATATAATTGAAAATAAAACATATTTCAGTCTGGAGAGAAGAAACACTAGGAGGATCATAACAATATATAAAAATGATGCTTCTAACTCTAGGTTGGCAAATAGCACACAGTAAGCAACTAACCCGTCAGAACCATCCACAGGTTCATTGATTAATTGAAGAAACTCTTGATCATGCTCTTGTATAGATCTTAAAAGTTGAGGATTTTGCTTTCCTAGTTCCTGAAGCATAGGCTACAATAGAACATCCAACTTGTACATTCAGACAGAGACAACACAAGAAACAAAGCAAAGAAAATAGTGAAGAACAGTAATTACCTGTAAAATTTGTGGGTTAGCTTGAACCATGGAACGTAAAGCTTGGAACTGAAACAAATAACAAAAGAACCATGAGTTGCAGAGGATTACAGGTGTAGAGCAACTTATACACGAGAAATATCCAGAATAAACTTATGAATTGGAATGATGAAAGAGTCAGAGGTAATCTCATTAATTCAAATCAGGAGTCCAAAAGCTAGAAATAAAGACAAAAGCGAAAACGAAAATCTAATGATCAGAACCCACCTGTTGGTTGTTCCTGAGGAAATCAAGGGATCCAAGACCAGCACCGCCAGCACCAGCAACGTTCTCCTGTAATGGCTCTAGCTTAGATAACCACATAAGGAGAAGGACAAAATACTATTATTAAGGGAAGCTATGGAAGACCTGAGGAAACAAATTTAAAGGAGCAGAATTAGGTGCGCCAGAAGAAGGTGCAGTAGGCGCAGCAGTAGGTGCAGCAGCAGCAGAATTAACTCCACCCCGGGCTACCGGTACAGCAACTTCTGCTGTTTCAGGAATTCCCTGTAAAAAAAGTCCCTGTCAAAGCACAAAAGACAAACAAACTTGTGCATCCCTCCCACCATTTTGAAGTGAAGTAGACCCGGAACATACTGAATATAAGTAATCAACAGCTCTTTCAGGATTGTTATAAGCAGCTCGAAGTGCACGAGTAACTGTCTCTTTGTCCCAGCTGCCACCACCCATATCCATAAGTTGTTGTATAGTTTGCTCGAGACTATTGCCAGCAACTAGATTTGATGCAGCTTGACTATAATCATCAGCTGGAAGACTGCAGCAATGTAAAAGATTTATTAATTTCTTTATTTTCTTAAACTTTGTGTTGAGTCAAACTAAGACAAACAAAATGCAACAGATTTCTAATACACAGGAATAATTTTTTACCTAGCAGCCGCAGCATCTGAAGCTGACACAGCATCTTTTGGGACCCTACACATCATTTACATCATCAGGGGCAGATCCAACATAAGCAATAGTAAATAGTGAAAGTTGCAACTCACTGTGATGGCGGAATCACTTCAGGTGTTGTAGTAGGATTTGCGGCAGTAGCTGGCTGCTGAAAGAAAGAATCCAGAAGGTAATTATCAGAAACCAGACGAACAAAAGAATTAAGATGGTAAGTATCAGAAACCAGACAAACAAAAATTAAGATGGTAATTCTCAGAAACCAGACAACCAGCCCGTTGAATGAAATCCTGAATGGTTAATTTGAACACAATACCTGAGCAGATGTTGTCCCACTTGAGCTAGTAGTTTTGCTCTGCAAAGAACACATAAATAGATATAAGATCAAGAAACACATCCTGTTGGAGTCACAGGTTTAGCATTGGAGATATCAAAACTCAATCAATTAGGGGCAATAAAAGTGTAAAGTTATAGGCTGAAAATTTACAAGTAAAGGGAATCTGAAGATCTATAGACATACCTTGCTAAGCATGACAACAAGAAAACCATCCTCAGAGACATTGTTTTCCAATAGTGTACTTTCGTCCTTCAGCACTTTACCATTGTGAATCAGCAACTGCTGCCCACATGGGTAATTATCTTTTCCTTGTACATCTTCAATGTTCTTCTTGACTGCCATAATCTACAAATACAAGATATCCCATTACATAACATAGAAAATAATTTTTAATGACTAACCAATTAGGAGTAGGCCCCAACATTTATAGCTCAAAGCAATTAAATGATCTGAGATCTGGAAACTAGACTAGTAAGGTTTTGATAAATATGATGCATTCTGAAGTTATACGAACGAGATAAAACTAAAAATTGGCCCCAAGTTTAGGCTTTGAATCAAAATAGTCCCTTATATATTTGTGGAGCACTAATAGTCCTCCAAGTATACAACACATTCAGTCATTGGTAACCTTTTCTGTCTAAGACTAGTGGAGAGGACATGTTTGGCTCATATGTCTTGCTCCCAATCTTTTAAAAACAAGAAAGAACCGATCAGGAGTACTATCCACAAGAAAGGGAAGATTTACAGATTTCAATAAGCAAAAAAGCTAGTCACAGTTTCTCCAATTCATCAGATTAACTTCTTTTTATTGCTGCAAAGAAACAACATGAACCATTCGAAGAGTTGGAGTTGTCTTACTATTCCTGACATTACTTTTTTTCTTTTTTTGGATTCCCAACATTACTAAATGAATAAAATCATGGGTATTGAATTCTCGTAGCCCTGTTAGTTCTCGGTATTGGAGGATGGTTGCTTATTTGTCACAAATGAACCCAAGAATACCAAGTAATCACGCCTGGTCATGCTACGTCTTCTATACTCTTCTACAGCTGAAATTAATTTGCTCCTCCTCCAGTATCCTAATAAGCAGTGAAGTATAATAACACTTTGAATCTAGAAAACAGAACCCAAATCCAAATGATTCAGATCTAGTAAAACGCATTGATAGAGACAGATAACGAGAGGAAGGTGTAAAATTTATGAGGTATCACCAAAACAAAATTTCCTAAGATACGGCCACTTTCACCCATTTTTCCCTTCATTAATCCCAAGTTATCATTCCATCCGTGGTTAAATCCACCATCCTTTCCGCCGGAAAACCATCCCACTGGACACTGCTAGAATCAATGGTGTGGTTAAATAAATCCACCATCCCTTTCGCCGGAAGACCATCCCACTGGCCACTGCTAGAAACAATGGCGGATATAGGATTTTCACTACAGAAAAAAATGTAGCGCTTGGGATTTGAACTAGAAACCTCAAGGTGATTTTGAATCCCCTAAACCACTGAACCAACCTCTAGTCGTGTATTCAGGGGAATCAAAATCTATATATATATATACATACCTAAAAAATAAAAATATTACCTTATATATAAGGTGTAATTTTTTGCGAAGGGGGTTCGAGTGAACACCCTCACCCCCTTAGATACGCCCCTGGCTAGAAGATGGATTGTTTCTTTTTAAGTTTTGGGGCTGGGCACGTGATTGGTTTCACGTTAGACTTTGACGGAAAAAGTTAGTAAAGACTAAAACTGGACCACTTATATATACGACAATTAGTGCGCCAATTATTATGTAACGGGTACTTTTGATTCAAATTCCAAACATAAAGGACAAATTTAGGACCTTCTCCAAACCAATAAGCTTTAACTAACCTAGAGAACTAAAAATTTAAAATAAAAGGGTGACACATGACATCTAAACAACCAGGATTCTATAAAATTCTCATGAACTTGTCGTATTTACAGGTATCAGATAAGGCACAACCACAACACCATCAACAGCTCCAATCAAATAACCAATGTAGTAAGTGTTAAACCAGAACAAAATTGTGAAAGACGCACGCAATAACTAAAGTTGTTCTTTTTTGTTCATCAATGTTGTAATTATGTACATAAACACACACAAAAAGGAAAAACGACTGCAAAATCATATAACATAGAATGAACGCAAAACAAAAAAAAAACTAACCGTATCAGATGGCTGAACCCTAATTTCGAAGTGACTTCCCTTGAGAGTCTTCACAGTGAGCTTCATCCTGCGTATTAGGAGTAAAAAAGAGAGCTTTACAACAAGAAAGAAAAACCAAACCCTAGAAACTCCCAATGCTGGATCGGCTCTTACTCCTTTGCTTTACAAGTTTTTGGAATTTAAGAAATCGAGAATTTTTGCACTTGTCAGACAAATATATACAGCGCGTGGCTTTCACGTGACCAATTCGTAAACTTCCCTCAAGTGCAAGTTAACTCACTGATCGGCCCACTAACGAGCCCATTTATAGTTGGGCTTCTTACGTAATTGTCCAGGTGATAAAAACCATTTTCGACAAAAAATTATACAAAGCACATAGTATAATAAACAAATTACTTCCTATTTCTACTCTTTCATAAATTACAAAATTCCCTTTATTTTATTGTCTTGTGGATACTTTAATATGCGGGCTGATACTTTAATTTAGAAGCTGTAATTATCAGTTCAGTGCGTTAAAAAAGGGATTTTATCATTTTAGTGCGTTAAATAAGGGATTTAAAACAGAAATAATAATTGACTGCCACAATTCACGCATACGTTTCTTTCATCTATAAATCAGTCATTCATAAAACGATTACTAAACCAAAATTTCAAATTTCAAATTTTGAAATTCTCTCTTCCTGTTTTGCGAAAAGTTCTGGAAGGCTGATTCAAAAAAAATTGCAGCGGATTTTTTGGTGAAGATTTGTAATGAATATTTCGATCTTGGTAAGGCATTCAGGAATATGGAAAAGTGATGTTAGATACGAGCGATACAGAAGTGGTGGCATAGTGGTTGGCGAAAATATTTCATTCGTTAATCTTAATTCAGCAATTGCAACAGAATTGAGTGTTGATGAATCAAAAAAAAGAGGAGATTAGATACGTCATAGAAGGTAATTCATCTCCATTGTGTATTCGGAATGATATAGGGTGAAATTGTACATAGAAGTGAAGAAACATGAGGGAGGATTCGATATGTATCCACTATGCATTGATACATCGGATAAAAGTGATGAAGAGATACAAAATTTTGATGCAACAACAGGTGCAATTGTGTGTGTTGAAGGTGAAAAAAGGGACGCAAAGTCACTAAGCATTGTTGAATCGAAAATTTGTGATTACTATTACATACCGTAAATGAACGTGGAAAATTATATATCAAATACAAATGTTTCTAATGTGGAAGTGAAACAATTGACCAAGGATAAGGAAACTTTAATGGATGTAATGGCAAAATACAAAATAAAGCATAGCTTCAATTTTAGAGTTAAAAGATCTTATAGCAAAAGGTATGTGATACTTCAATCTTATAACATTCTTCATTTTTTATAATTTATTTGCTATTATGTTGATCATGATAGACAAATAAAATGTGTTACGTGCAATTGTAGGTGTTAGGTATCATGTTCATTTTGAGTTACTTTGTCTTACTTCTGGTTGTTAATGTATTAATTAAGAAGGATAGGTGTGTGTATTGTGTTCATTGGATACAATCAAGTATCATGTGCATTTTGAGTTACCTCTGTTTATTAAAGTATCAATTAAGAATGATAAGTGAAATCAGGTTAATAAGTGAATTTTGAATTTGTTATCTGATTTGTATATCAACAATATAAACTGAGTCGTCATCAAACTGTGTGATGTATTAATATGTGTGCACATTACAATTTAACTAAAAGTATTTGTAATAATGTATGTTGTACTGTTATTTTATTTTTAATATTATGAATTGATACATTAAACCTGATCAAATAACAAATATATATGGTATAATTGTAGCTACGTATTAGTATGTTATTCAGATGATTGTTGTTAGAATTTGAAGGCGTCTGTTAGGAAAAATACGAACATATTCAAAGTGAGATACTTCAATAGTGAACATACATGTCCATTGAGGGATAGGGTATTAAGTAAGGTACATGCTACTGTTGAGTTTGTTAGTGGTGTGACAACTCCAAAGTTAGTGAATCATAAAAGAAAACATACTACAAACGATATAATTGATGATGTTAGGTCACTATATGGAGTTGAAATTTCTTACCAACAAGTATGACGTGCTAAAGAACATGCATTGGAGATGATAAGGGGTAAACCTGCAGATGGATATAAATAGATGCCAAAATACATATATATGTTGGAAACTGTGTATCCAAATTCATATATACGAATGCACAAGTCGGAAAAAAAATGAGTTTATGTATCTCTTCATATCATTAATGCCAATGATGAGAAGGTTTGAGTTATGTAGGCCTGTTGTTGTTGATGATGCTTCACATCTTAGTGGAGCTTATCAAGGGACATTTATATCGGCAAGTACACTCGATTGGGCAGGTATGTCATGTTGTTTATTAATTTAATTTTTTAAGATAGTAATATAACATCCTGCAACAATTATGTATAAAGAATCATAATGTTGTGTGTTTTAATGTTAAGGTTGTATATTATAAATTGAATGAAATGTGTAAGTAAAGTTGGGTGGGTACAATACTGATAGGCTATCACTCTCTTGTTTCATAATGTCTCGAGCAAATTTCACCTCAAATGGACAATGTGGACCCAACAATTCACCAGTTTCGTTGTCTTTATATGCATTCAATGCTGCCCAATCAATTCTGTCGGTTTTATCAAAGAATCCACTATCCTGAACATATTTCATATTCTGCAATTCCATAAACATAAATGATGTTGATCAATCACTAAATTGATAAATGATGCATACAGAACTAAAAGGGAAAGGTCAGATATTGATTCAAAATATTATGTTTCAGATCATTTTATACTACATAATAACAATACATGACTGATACACAAAATCATATAGCTTTTGTATATACACCGACTTATATTTAAATATGATTCAAAATGCTAACTACCAGATCTATTATATTCTGTTTACGTATCATTCATTATTACAATTTATGAATATGATACATTGTACAACAAACAACCTACATATCATACTGTGAATTGAATGCCTATCTTAGATACAGTTCTCAACACAAAAATTTTGACAAAAAATAGTCTTTCATCTACAAATGTAAAAGGTATACTCAATACCAATATTTGACAAAACAATCAGTGTTTCTGGGTAACAGCTCCAAATTTCAATATATACAATAAAACTTTATTTTTTAACAATGTCTAAATTAAAAGCAAAAGAAATGCATACCATGGGTAGTGTTGGTCGAGAAATGGGAGGGGCAACCTTTCTACCCCTTTTCTTTTGAGTTTTTGCATCCTTTGCTTTAGATGATGCCCCCACTTCCTTTTTCGATTTTCTCTTCGTAGAAGTTTGATTTGCCATTAATGCCAGTGCATGCAAACTTTTAGACCTCTGTTCTGCACAGTTGGGATCATCTGAATCAAAAATTTGATCATTGTTAGGTGTTATTATTTGGGAAATCCCAATATTAAAAGACGGATGATCCATTTTGACAACTGATCCAAAATCGATTGAAACACAAAAATTGATTTTGAAAGAAAAATGAAGAAGATGATATACCTATTTTGAACTTTGGACGGTTGAATTGAGATAGAATCGTTTGAAAATCAAATTGCTTTGAATTCGGTAACTGATTTGGTAATGGGGAAAAATAAGAGGCGAGATTTTGGGGATGAGAAAGGTGGGTTTTGGGTTCTTTCAGAATAAAGTATCCGGGATAGAGGATTTGGGGAAAAATAGGAATTTTTAAATTTTTATGAAAGAGTAGGGATTAACGATAGTATGTAAACATATGTAGTATAGTTTAGTAATTTTGCCTATAGTTATGTCATGTATTGTATATATATTATGTTGATATTAGCAGTATATATCAGATATGGTATGTATGTAAATTGTATATTTGAAATAATATTGCAAATGTAAATGGCGTAGTAGTGATTTATATCACGTATAATGTAATATCTTAATTTATATTATTACCAATCTTAGTGAACATTTTTTTTTTTGTATGAATGGAAATTTCATTTTTTTCTTAATAACCATTAATTTTTAAATATATACCGTCTGACCGTCGTGTAATAACATACAAAGTAGACTAAAGAAATAAGCAACTATTTCTTCAGAAAAAGGAATAACTATGAAATCCCTGATTTTAGTAGACGTCATTTAATTATTTTATCTGTAGAATTTTATATTATGTTAAAATTGATTATAAACTCTGCTATTTATGAAGAAAAATGCAAAAGCTATGACAATTATGTAGCCAACTCTTAATTATTCCGAAATTTGACAAAACAACAATTTTTTTTACTCATTTTAAGAATGAAGCTGAAGGGAAATAGTATAACATCTTCACAAAATCGAACCAAAAGACAAGATTTAGAGTTCGTTTGAATTGACTTACTTTAGATGATTCTAAGCCGTTTTCTAGTGTTTGAGTAAAATAAAAGAATATTTATGCATTTGTTTTTGAGCCAAAATAAGTTTAAAATCTCAAGTTATGTCTTTTGACTTATAAGTCATAAGTTATAAGCCCGTCCAAACAGACTGTTTAAGATTCAAACACAATCAAGAATATACCAAACATGAGAGTGGATAACTTCAACAGTTCAGCTGACAGAAAAGACAATTCCGTGTTGGATTCCGCATCCGTGTTGGATTCTCCAAAAATACACTAATCCAACACACACCCATTGACTTTTTTGAAGAATTTGAGCAAAATAGCTACCTCCGGCCACAAATTTTCTCAGGCTGTAAGTAAATAAAATGGACTAACATCTTCAGGAATTCATTCAAATACAACAGTTGGTATTATTATCAAGGACTGGGTTCTCTAAAGTTTGGACTAACATATACAAGAACGGATCGAGTAAATGCAGTAAAATAATAAATAGAGCTAATAAAACCAGCATCTCACTGCCTACTATAAACATAATGTACAAATCAAAATTATAACCTGTTGCTACTAATCATTTCTCCTTTACAGCTTTTCAATAACATCAATGTATGCCACTTGAGTAATCCGAACTATAAAGATTGTGATATCCCCTATGCAGTCTCCTATTTCAAGAGTTATTTTGAGCGTTTTCTGCTTTGTATTTTTGAAGTTCTTCTTGAGCACGTATCAACCTGTATATCAAGGAAATACTAGTTTCAATGGCAGAAGATACAATCTTCAATATAGGCATATGGCATTACTGAGTAACGATGATACCTCCACTGCAATTCAGTGTTTTCACTAATTAATTCCTTCTCTTTGTCATGAGCAACCTCCAACTACAAGAAATAGAGGAAGGAGATATACTTTATATTGATACGAAAAAGGTGCAAAAGTCACTTAAATGATTTTTATTGCAAATGGATGTTGAAAGACTATAATGCAAGCTCATACCAGCGATTTCTCCACACCAAGCGAATTTAATGGCATGCATCCAGCATCCACTGCAATGTTGGTAGAAAAGGATAAAAATGTGACCAACACAAAGGGATACAATAGATGAATTTCAATAGGCATTGATTGTTCATACCCATAGTGTCTCCAAGGGCCACTTGCCTCATCAATCTAAGAATACTTTCCTGTTTAGGAAGGGGGAAAAGACGTTGGATAAACAAAAACTGAAAAACTAATGTGTCATAATGGTAGATCCATTCTTACCCTTTGAAGAATATTTGCCTCTAAAATACTCTGCAACGCTGGAAAATGGGATGGTGTAAGAAGATTTGGTGGTGTAGCATCAAGTGGTAATGGTTGAGCAGCAGCAAGAGTTTGCGGCATCACCTACATGATCCATGACATTTGTTTAGGAAACTGCAATAGAAAATAAAAAAAGAGAAAAGCCGAACAGATACAACAGTGACATAACAATGTCTACTTAGCCAATATTATAGTATTTGTATGAGCTAAGCGTTATTGAAAGGAAATAAGGAATTAGCTTACAAACTAAGCACTTAGTGAGCAAAAGAAATATGTCCATCCGTTAGAAAAGGTATTTAGAAAAAATAGGGAAACCAACCAGCAAGCTCTGACTCTTGTGTAGCATTGGAGATGCACCTACCTGTAGGAAGAAATTATTTCTTGTGAGGAAGGATATCAATGTGTGTGCATATAATATATGATATATTAATCAACTACATCGCAATTCAAAAAAGCTAGTTGTGGTTGGTCATATAAAACCTCTGTATCTATTTCATTCAGTATCTAAAACATTACTGAAGACTGTTTTTTATGTTGGCAACAGACTTGCTCATAATTGTCCTCCTTTATCTGTGTTTAGAACTGTGGTTGTGCTTTGCAAAACTCACATAGGTGGAGTTCCTAAATTTATTGCAAAATGAAAACTTAAATCTATGCATTCACCTTTTCCAAGTCGACATTCTCTGACGTAACTTTGAAACGTCCTCTTTGCTGAACAACATGACCCTTAGTCTTCTCATCAAAATCTTCACTGCTAGCTGCTAAATACAGTCTTGATTTAGCAAGAAAATATTAAAACAAAGCAAAACAAAACAAAAAAAAGAATATGCTGAAAAATTATTTCGTACAGAAACTAATATACTGACAAATTATTTGTTAAGATCAAAAGCTATTAACAATCACGATACTTACCTGAGGTTCTACAATGTTTACTGATTACTTCAGTTGGTACATCATCTATTGTTTGAAGAACAGAAGTCCCATTGCAACTGGATACATTTTGGAATTGACTTTTATCACTAATCACAAAGAGTAAACAAGCAAATTTAGGAACTTGGAAAAAACATGGCACTGCTTAAATCGTGGATGTTAAACAAGCTAGCTAAGAATGTTGGCTATTAGAAGGTAAAGGAAAGTCAGAAGTCAATTATGCGATTTAATTACTGATACAATGCCCTAAAATTCTTTGTGTTAGTAAAGAACAAGCTTTAATCAAATGAATCAAACCACAAGGCAGACAGAGCTCCAGTTGAACAAGAGTACATTTCAATGTAAAAGTTCTTTGATTAGGTTCCTCTTTCCTCATTCAGTTTACGGATTGCCTTTTGCTTTCTTAGAACTTCCTGGCAGAAACCTTCTTCATCGACAATATTATTCATGGTTGTTTCTAAGTCTCACTTTTCAAATGAATAATGACACATACTAACAACTTCTTAATACAAGATTGATAATGTCAAAGAACTAGCTCCTTATCCAAACAAATCAATTAGCTAACAGCATAAATCCAAGTTAAAGAATTTGCTTGGAGCAAGAAAGGCTAAATTTAACAAGTTAAAAAAATGCTAAAACATTGGATATGGACATCGTGCAGTAATGTTTCACGAGGCTAAAAATCTATACAAATACCTCAAAAAATATCTCAAGTCATTGAGCAAATTGTGTCATACCTCTGGCGAGAATTTACAGGCATGCCCTCAAATAACTTTGCATCAGCCACTTGTTCACCTTTTCCCACCAAATTCAATTCCATGCGATTGTCATAGCATGGTGAAGAATTTTGTGAAAGTTGAGGATCATGAAATGAACCGGCAATGCTTAAATCATCATCAGATTTCTCACATTTAGTTCTGAAATGTTCAAAAAAGAAAAGGAATGTTTAGCTACAGATACTAGCATACTTAATGATGTGCTCTTATTCTTGATATTTAGCATTAAAAATACATGATAAAAGAGTAATGGTAATAACTCTCAACATTGGATGGATGACATACATGTTATAAGCCACATTCTGGGTGGCAGGTGAAGGAGGGGCAGATGGATTGTTACTGTCCTGTTGAGAGATGTATCATATTAGAGGAAAGACCCCAAATTGCAACATATCATATCGAATAAAGGAGATAACGATATACAAATTCAGTAGCATCTGAATATTGACTTGAGAAGGAGAACTGATGCTGAAACTTATTTAGCTGTTTCCCTGGAATGTCAAGCCCAGACAGCGAATTCGAACTCCCACCTAGGTCCTTGTCACCAAGGATCTCCTCATCTGGAATCTAAAAGCGAAAACAATTGAAAAAAATGAAATAGTAAACACAATGCTCCTGAACTTGCTTTTGTTATGCTGATTAAGAAAAGATTTCCAATGTGGACAATCTAGACGGAAATTCTTCATTTCATAGCAAGTTTCACAATTTTCATTTGAAGAGGCCAATAAAATTGAGCTTGAGAAACTACCCATTAACCAAGAATCTCAATTTGTATACATTAAGAAACTAGCATATGGTTGAAAATACTGTGGTACATGTGCATCAGAGAATAGATTTATGTACCAAGGTAGCCTGTGCCTTCAAATCTTCAAGGTTAAAATTCCAGCTGCTAATCCCCCGTTTATATTCATTCTGCATATAGCATTGAGGCACAGTAAGATCTAATTTTCAAAGATAAAAATGAATTTTGCAATGATGTACCAAAATTAAGGTCTGCAAAAAGAATTTGAAGCGAAAATAGTAACGAAAAAAGTAAGGGAAACATGGCATGGAACAACTTCTAAAACAAGTGTCAATGCTTTAAGAAAAACTTCTTGTATTGCTATCCTGCTAGATGAAGAATAATTTCTTTCTCTTATAAACTTGGGAGTAGGTATTCCCAAAAAAATTAAAGATACTTGTATCGGGGTTTAATAATCAATGTTATCAAACAATCACCTCGGAGTTCAGAAATTTCCTATAAGATGGCGATCCTAAAAAATATAGGGAGTTTAAGTTCGCAGCATTAACTTAACACAAAGGGTAAATTTCTTAGGATCTAAAAAGTCCATCTTTCGAAACTATGTTAAAATGCATTACCTTGATCAAAAAACATTTTAAGTTATTATCTGGTTAACTAAATAAAATTCCTCTAAAAACACTTCTCCCCTTGCAACCTGCTAGTACCCTGTTTGTGGCTAAGCTCTTGAAAAGATTTTCCTACATCCATTTTGTTTATCAAATTTTAAAAACAGTTGACATATGAAAAATCGACTGGGATGAACCAGTGAGTCTAGTCGTATGAATTACTTACCTGTACTGCCTATCCTTTCTTGTTTGTTCCATTTATTTTCCATATATAAGCAATTTTAAGAAGAAAAACATCTCATTTCCTAATGCACACTTAACGTAAACATGTAAGGTATTCATTATGCATAAGGCAATAAATAAAAGACATGATGTTATACAGATATCAAAATCTCAGTTTTCTCGTGAAATTGGTTATGACAGCAAACCTGTGATATTTCTTCTTTCTGCCCATCTGGTATCTTCTTTTGTGCTAGCATGTCTTCTTCTTTCCTCTACAATTAGGTTAGGAAAAACTATTATTAGCATAGAAATGCTGATACAATATTATCATCTGGATGAAGTATCATGTGGCTCTAAAGTGGGGAAACTCAGATTGAGGCACAACTAATCACCTTCAATGCCTTCATGCGATCTCCAAGTGCTGGCAAACCCTCCAACAGTGTTCTACCTATATAATCATTGGACCTTGCTTGCTTAAAGAACGGATGCTTCAGCAATTTTTTGGCTGAAGGTCGTTTTGAAGGATCTTTCACCAAGCAACTAGCAATCATTTGCTTAAAAGACTACAGAAGGAAAAAAGGAGTATAAGCAACGTGCAAATAACATTATCATTAAACAATCAATACTATTGAGTTACCTTTGAAAACTTCTTATCTCTCTCGTAATCAAGGCCAGGGGGTGCATTTTGCAATGTCATTAGCAAAACCTGATAAGTATAGAATATTGAATGCATTTTTATTTTATATTTAGGACTTCAAGAAAAGAATCACTAACAATATTCACCTTCATTGGAGGATATTTTGAGAAAGGAGCATGGCCGTGAGCAAGCTCCAATGCAGTTATGCCAAAGGACCAAATATCAGCTCTGTGAATGAAAATGGATAACAACAAAAAAAAAGGATTTCCTTCAGATAGAAGTACACATTTAGGATGAAAACAGTAAATAATTAACCTGCAGAAGCATTACTTGAAATCATAACCATGCAATTGCTCCATGACCTCCGGTGCCATCCTGTAAAAGAAATCTAAATTATGGAAAACATTAAGGTGCAATATGAGCGAAATCTTCATCAATATTTTTAACATCTTAGTTTTTAGATGTACACTTTATGCATGCACTTATTCTCGGCTTCTCGCCTGTCCACAGAATAAGTACCAGAATAGATCAAATGTTCGAAGGTTATCAACCATTGAATAAATCATGAAAACTTAGATAAAAACTCTAGAAGCATCCTCTTGGGTTAGAGCATACCAACAAGGAGTTCCAACAAATGTGTTCCGCATACGTTGCCTATCACCTGAATCAAATAAATAAGCAGAGACACCAAAATCTCCCAACTTTATTCCACCTCGTGAATCAATGAGAATATTTCCAGCCTGCAATAATCACACAAGAGCGTGATATCAACCTCGGCATGGTAATGGAAAGAATGTTTTTTATAAGAGACATTTGGGTGTTCACATAGGTGATTCCAACCATGAATTAGATTATCCTTTATCATATTTCCATGGGATCTTAAGTGGAGCAGGTATGCTAAAGTTTCTTCAAAGGAATCAGTCTCCATGTTCAAATTCGAGTAACATTTACTAAAACTGTCAAACACCTGTATGTACAGATCATGTCTAGTGAAGCAAGTTTCAAATGGAAGTGCCAACACAAAATTCTTATTAATCGTCAAATAAGACTTGTAAAGTGAAACCTCATGAATTTATATGTTCTATCGTCTAATACATAAAAGAAAATCAGCCTATGCATTAGTAATGGATATACGCAAAGAAAATGGACTTACTTTAACATCACGATGGATGAAGCCATGATGATGAAGATATTCTAAACCCTTTAGAACTTCCCGTAATACTGTTGCAATGACGGTCTCTTCGAAGCCATCTGGATGAGTAGCCTTCAGTATGTGGAGACAGGAACCTCCAGCCATGTAAGGCATGATAACCCATAGGTTGTGATCACTAACAAATGAGCAATGTGATTTAAGAACATTGGGATGATCAACTAGGACCATTGTTTGTGCTTCACGCGAGATGTTATTCTGGATATGAGTTGCAAAAAAAGGAATCAGAAATTTAATTGATCCTATAATCAGCTTATCATCAACCAAAATGCCAGAGCAGCTAATTACTCGATTCTGGTATATATCTAGTTTTAATCTTTTCATTTTCAGAAGCTACTGATATAACCTAAGCTTCTAAGTATCAGCTAAAACCAGCAAGAACTGAGGCAAAAATGTCGAATTTCATTTTTTTCATATACAATTTACCAGAAATGTAGAATTTTCATTTCATTTTTTTTCTTATAAGCAACAAAACATGAGAATTTTGTGGCCGTCAAGCTAGAGATATACAGAATAGCTGGAAATATAATAGAGGAATCGTACCAAATCGGAATTATCGCGTTCGAAATCGAGGATTTTGATGGCAACAACTTCATTGAGAGAAATACATAAGGCACGATGAACCGAAGCACTGACTCCTTGCCCTACCTCCTCGAAAAGCGTGTAATGCTCCGGTCCAATTGGATACTTCTTCTTGTCCATGATCTCAAAATCCCCTGCTCTATTACGAAGAAATATCCACACAACAAAATCGACTTCCAACTACTGAACGTCAAACAACACACAAATGCAGCTAGCTGGCGATCTACAAATCCGAATTCTACACAAATTCCTCTATCACAATCACAAAAAAAAACACAAAACTCAATGTTCATCAAAAAAGCATAACAAACAGAAACAGAGCCTTTAGAAAGAAGAGAAAAGAAAACTCACGGGTATCAATTTCAGATCCATGGACAGAATTAATCAAATAAATAAATATACCAAAAAGCAAAATATGGTAACCAAAGCAACCAAAATTAATTAATTTTTAAAAAAGGAAAGTTTATAAATATCATATATTATAAAGTATAAGTATTATAATGGTTGAAAAAGAGTGAGAAGAAAGAAAAGTTGATGAGGAAGACGATGATTGTCTTCTCCGTTTTCTCGTGAGTGAGAGAAAGCGCGCTTAACGGATCGCCGAGAAAAACTTTTCTTTATTTTTTGTATTGCATAAATCCCGCCACTTGTCTTTTTTCCGCAAAATTCATATTTTTCTTAAACGGTACCAATGGATCTTCTAATGGTACAACTACCTTAAGCAACTAATTTACGAATCTTTCTCCTCCCCGTTTGATACGAAGGATAAATAATATTTTATTTCGTAATTAAATATCATATTAGTTTATTTTATATTTGATTGAAATAAAATTGTGAAATCATAGTATTATTTTTATCCATATTGAGTGTGAGATAATTAATTGAGGAATAATTTGTTTTTCAACCTAACAAAGTCTTTAGTACTCTCTCTGTTTGATATACAGCTAAGTGATGAACGTGTCCAAAACGATAAACGGTCCAATAGTTGGACTCTGGTGACTGTTGCATAAGCCCATGGGCCTGCTAGGATTTTGGAAAGAAAAAGTAAAAGAGATATTTCATAAATACTACCACATATATGATCCTAATAACAAATATATTATTGAGTTTTCAAAATATAACAATTACTTTTTCCAGAACGCAAAAAAATAATATAGAAGTTTGAGAACTGGAGATGGAGGAAGAAGATGGAGAAAAGAAGTGCAGAAGTTTGAGCAAAAAAAGAAAATGGGGAAGAAGATTATGACTTTCTTTTGCTGATTAAGAAATCACTTTTAAATTTTAAAAAAATAGTTATTACTGCTCAATAAAAGAAAAAAGGTACAATTTTTTTAATAAGAATAAATAAAAAATATATTATTTCGATCTATTCACACGCTTAATATTTGTGAGATTCATATTTTTTGTCACATCCACAATTTATGTTTAATAGGTACACATTTTGTATATTTTAGCCTTTTAGGTGTTCAATAGATACTAGTCTTGGTTGAGGTGTCTAAGTGAATTATACAAATAACTTTAAAGGGGTCATCGATGACTTAAACCTTAAAAAAAAATACAAAAATATATGATCTAATAAAAATATTCGCATTACATCCACATAACCCATTTTTTTTCACAACAATGCTTATACAATGTTATAATTTATACATATATAAACTTGTATAATAGTGTATAAAATGTCTTTATACTCACTTATATTCGTATATACCTTATACATAATTATACAATATATGTGTGTGTATATCCAATTTGATATTATTTGGAGTTGCTCTCATCAATTTTCAAGAAAAAATGAATTGATGAATTTCTACCAAACATGTTAAGATGATTATTAGAATTTGTAGTCAAATCATAATAAATCGATAGAATTTAAATCGGAAAGCTGAAAAAAAATCTAGCAATTTCTCAGGATTTGTCCATTGACAAATCACGAAAACGCGTTGCTAAGACAAGTCTTGATCAGTATCGCATAAGAAATCCTGGGAATCACCAAGATTTTGCTTAAGAATAACCATGAGTTGCCTTCTTCTAAGAGTGCGGTTTCAATTTCTGACGTAGAAACTATTTTTTTCCAAAATATTTAAAGAAAAAGTTACAGATATATACTGTTCAGTCAATTAATTTACCAACATGGTCAAAACACATTTTGTGTATATGTCTCTATATTTAGTATAAAGTATATACAATCTGTACACATAATTTTAAAATTTAAATGGTGAAACCATTAAGGAGTTCAAATCTGAAATGGGCATGTCTATTGCTTAGGTCTTAGCCAATAGTAATTAAATTCACCTCCCCCTACTATATCCAATTTTGGGAATTCCCATAATAATATGCTGCAAAACGTTTATAAATTATAATAATTCATTGCAAAGGACATAATTTAACTTAAGGGGATAAGTAAATAGACTTCGCGCCGTAATAATTAGAAAAATGAATTTAATGAGATTTGATTTTGCAATTCTTTATAAATTTTATTTTAGTTATATATTCTCTCTTTTTTTTTTTCCACAAGAGATTAATACGAAATAATATAACAGATTGGTAAATAAAATACATGAGAAGATATTATTATATTGTCATTTTTTTCTTATATTCAAATCTATATATATATATAAAGCTGCATAAAAACAATCTGATGTGGCACCTCTTTATGCTCAACATTTTTATTTATCTTTTATCTTCTTTTTTGAGATTTTATATTTGTTTCTATTTTAAATTTATACTTTAAAAAAAATGAAAGTGTTTAAATGTATTACCCAATAAACTACATTCCTTTAATCTCATATTAATATACACTTAAGTAAATGCAAGATGAAGAGACAAAAAACTTTTCATTTTCCACAATAGTTTATATTTAGACTATAAAATACAAACATTTGATCATCCATAAACAACAACAATAGACTACTTTGCCTCTTCTTCTTCTTCCTATTCCTCTTCCTCTTCTTCCTATTCCTCTTCCTCTTCTTCCTCCTCCTCTTCCTCTTCCTCTTCCTCTTCTTCTTCTTCCTCTTCTTCTTCTTCTTCTTCGACTTCTTCTTCTTCTTCTTCTTCTTCGAAATATCACATTGTTTATATATTTCTATTAACAATGTATTTCATCGATCTGATATTACATGTGTATCGGAGTCATCGTCGTGACTCCATAAGCAATTCATAATGTCAACAAATTTTGTACTACTTCGTATTAGCAAGATTATACATAATTCTACTTCATCCAGAAAAGAAAAGAAAAAAGAGAAAGAGATTATATTAGTGTAAGAAGAAAGGTCATGCAACAAACATACCTCTTCAATATAAAAGACTTTTTGAAAGGATGTTGCACTATAATTTTCCTACAAAGAGATATTTGTTGGGGGGAAAATTCATTTAGTTGAGAAATTTATAAGAGTGGAGACTGTTCAAAGGGCAAGAAGAATATTTGGAGAAAGAATAAATCTATTTATGGAATTCATATCAAATTAAAAGGAGAATAGCACTACAACAAATTAGATTATGAGGGACAAATAATTTCGTCATCTATAAATCATGTTTCGTCACTAAAAATTTTGTGTGACGAAAAAAAATTCATCAATCAGTCGTCACTAAACATGTGTCACTAAAAGTATACAAAGACGATTTAGTGCTTCGTCGCTAAAATTAATATATTAATTACAAAAAGAAAAACCGTCCCCAAATGCATAAACATTTGTGACGAATTTATTTGTCATAAAAAGTGTAACTTTTTTTTGTAGTTAATAGTATGTTTTGTCACTAAAAAGGTTATTACTAGTGACAAAACTATATCGTCGTTAATTATTTAGTTCAATCAGGGACGACATCTATTGTCTCTAAAGTTATATGTATTTTGTAGTTGAAAAAATATAATATCGTCACTAAAGACTATTTTTTATATGCAAAAAAAAATTTTGTCCTAAAATGTATAAATTAGGGACAAATTTATTATTATAAAAAAGGTTAATAATTTTGTGATTAAATCTATCATTTTGTCACTAAAAGTGTTGCTTTTACCGACGACATATATTGTTACTAAATATTATCATAAGTAGTGACAATTACAATTGTCACAAAATAAATAAAATTATTCATATTCAACAAAAAAGGGTACTACAATAATACATTTTTTGTCATTGAATGTAATCAAGTTGTGATGAATTAATTTATTTAATGACAAAAATATTTGTATCAAAATTCACCCATGATCATATAATAAAAATAACTAAAATTATACAACAGAATAATATCTCATTACAAACTCCTTAAATAAAAGTAAAATATGTCCAATGACAAGAAAATCTAACTAAAATATATCAAATATTACTCCTAAACAAAGACATATAAGTAAAAATTCCTTCCAAAGTATCAATAATGTGGTGACACATAGCTTGCAATCAATCTTGCTTCAATTCTCACCTTTTATACTTGTAAAAAGAAAGAGAAAATAAAACAAAAATTTAAATTGAGATATTCATATTAGAGTCAAAAGTAAAATATGTAACACAATTTGTCTTTCATATGTTGTAATGCCCAGTTTTATAAGTAATTTTTAATTTACAATATAAATTTTATCATTACAAATTTAACATAAGTGAAAGTTTATGAAGTATATCATCATAAACTACTCTATATGGCAACATAAACTTCATCATTCATGAAACTGCTAACTATTAAAACATAATGTAAAAACTACAATCCAGTAAAATTATAAGTTCAAAATGAACAAAAGAACATAAAAACCCCACATAAAACCATAAAAATAGTACCAAGTTCATATCTTTAACAATTGTTCTCCTAAATAAAGAAAAAATAAAAAAGAAGACTAAGTTGTGATTAGGCCTTATATGGTATAGTCTTCGGTCAATTATTGAACCATAGAGTGTGAAAAATGATAGTAAACCATAGCCAATAAAACTTAGATCTACATATTCATTAAAGATTAACCAGTGATTATGTGAATATAGGAGTAAAGAATATGCAATACAAAGAAAAGACCTTTCTTGTTGATTTCTTTTCAATTTTTGTTTTCATTTCTCTCTACATATTTGTTTTAAAGTTGAACGTGGGAGATGAGAAAGGAAAGGAAGATGAAAAAGATAAAGAAGAAAAAAAGGAAGATTTTTTTCTCTTTTCTGTATCAGTGTGATTGAACCACCTGAAAATATATTTATTTTTTTATGTTTCCTATTTTGATTCTTTTAATTTTTTCCTTTTTAAAATTAATTAATTGTCTTGGAAGATAAAAAAAAATAACCATCAAAATCGATGACTGAAAACCAGCAGTGCAAATTGTCATGGGGTCCACCTTATAAAATACTAGAAAAAATATATAAAAACAATTACACTTTCACTATTTATTGATAATTGATAATCTATTGTTAAAGTAAAATTAAGCAAGTGTAAAACCTATAATGTAGCAATACTTTTCATTTCAAATTAATAGTCTTACTTTTAAAAAAATATTTCTCACTTTTTAGCAACCTTTTAACTTTTTAAAGTCACAAAAATTAAAAGATTTATCTATATATCTTATCGAAATGAGAATCAGATATATGTAATTTATGAAGCTTCAAATATGAAATAAGCCGGTCTTTTTTGGTATTTTTCATATAAAGAAAAAATATTTTCAAAAAATTTAAGGTAGAGCAAACTTTCTAACTCTTAGGCATATTTTGTGAAAATACAGTTTAAAAAATATAGAATCTAAATCATTCAAGAATGTGTGTAACTTTCTTTTAAAACTGAAACTGCTATGAGATTTTGAATTATAATAGATTTTATATTTAGTTATTTCTTGATTATTTAAAATTTAATTTTATTCTATTAATATCAAAATAAGATAGTAGAGATATTGGTTTGCGTGGGGGTGGGGTGGGGGAGGGTTTGGGCAAGGGCGTGTGTGGTTGGGGGGGGGGGGGGGGGGGGGGGGGGGGGGGGGGGGGGGGGGGGGGGGGGGGGGGG
>JAJOOJ010008674.1:0-11999 GCA_029582625.1 Solanum boliviense
ACGGCCTGTCATTAAGACCACAACCCTTTGAGGGCTCTGTGGTCTGATGTCTGAGCCTTGGGTGGTTCTACCTTGCTGCCACGAGCCTTCCCATGGCTTGTGTGGTGGTCCACAGCCCATGAAAGGCTTTGTGGTCCACCACTTCTAGGTGGGTGTGAACCACGATGAGGGTGACAGACCGTGGTTCCTTTCACGGTCCATCAACCCCTTTGTGGTTCACTAATTTTCTATTGTAGTGTTTGAGATAAGTTCTGAGGTGTTACATCTCTATTGAGCATTGTTCAGATTATTTTAAAGATGAGTTTTATTGAATTTATTTCAGTCTTTAAGCTTTTGTATGCTTGAGTTAGTATTCCGTTTGTAGTCATCCAGGATGAGGGTTCGCTTGGGGGCCAACAATAGTTCTCGAGTGCCGACCACGTCCAGGGTGTAGGCTCGGGTCATGACAAGGGTGTCTAATAGAGTCTTACGGATAGGTATATAGACATTCGTACTTATCTTCGAGAGGCTACAAAATACCTAGTAGGAGAAATTCCTTCCATTTCATTCCTTTCGTGCGAGTTATTCATATCAAGTGTTGCATACCTCCTAATATATTCTTTCTGCACAAATGATGAGGACTAGAGCCAGAGTCACAGAGGGTGAGATCATACCTTTTTTCCTGAGCCCCAGCCTGTGGGTAAGGCAGAAGACACACTTGAGTTAGGGATCGTGGCACAGCGAGAGGGGAAACACTTTATTGAGGACGAACTAGGGAGACATCACCTGGGCCCATGTATGATCATGAGGATGTTATTGAGCAGTAGACTGAAGAGATGGGACCAGCCCAGCATCTTTCAGTTCAAGACAACACTCTGATACTTCAGGAGTTGATCGTCAGGTTATTGGCTAAATTGGATAATGCCCCTCCTTCTAGGGTTCTTCCAGGTACTTCAGGTTTTCCTATTATAGTTGGTGTTACATCACCAGTTCAGGGGCCTAGTGTGGGATTTGATACTCCTGATTCCTCTTCAGTGCCTTCTATGGCACATCTGAGATTTGAAGCTCCACCTATTTTTGCTAGTGCGGCCATATCGGTTGCCGAACAAGAAAGCTTTGAGAGATTTGTTAGATTGGCACCTCCCAAATTTCACAGTATGGCTGGAGAGAAGTCTTATGACTTCTTGACCAAATGCCAGGAC
Organism: Solanum boliviense; assembly: GCA_029582625.1. Taxonomy (NCBI): domain Eukaryota; kingdom Viridiplantae; phylum Streptophyta; class Magnoliopsida; order Solanales; family Solanaceae; genus Solanum; species Solanum boliviense. The sequence goes on from JAJOOJ010008674.1 coordinate 1,182, forward strand.
AGGTTGTTCAACCTAGGTATCTTAGAGGCACATGGAGTGTCTAACCCCTCATATCAGTTTGTGGGAATGGCCAAGGAGTGATGGATATCGGTTCTTTCTTGTAGGACCGTCGGTTCTCTTGTGATGGGTTGGTAGAAGATTATTGTGGGGTTTTTTTCATGCATATGTTATCGCGTCCAACCTTTATCAAAATGATCATTCGCCAGACAGGTGGCATAGATAGGTCATAAGCGCCGGTCGGCAGCGAGAACTCTTTGATTCTCTACCAGGACCATGGAGTTTGTAATACCAGGAAAATATTTTATTTATAAACTAAAAATTTCTTGAATTCTAATTCAATTTCTCCCTATTTTTTTTATAGACCTTTCTTTTCTGAATATTGAAAATAACCAGCAACATCCTTATTTTTCATAGTAGGAAACCAAATTAAACTACGACAAGAAAACCTATTCATATATAAACTAAGACAAACAAATCCTACGAGATATTAATTAAATAAGCACCAAAAATAACAAATTCTAAACAACTTCGGATTCCTACTCCAACTTTGAAATTATTAAAAGTCTTTCACTCCAGGGTCCTTTTAATTTGGGAATCTACGATATAATTAGTATAGCAGTATTATCGGTTCCATTTATCTCTATAATCTTATCTTTGCATGTTCTTTATCTTTTTAAAAGGAATAACATTTATTTTTATTTTCGATCACAAAAAAATAAAATAGAAGAAGGCATGATAGAGCATAATGAAATTATTCAAGAAGGTGATCCATGTCTTATGAGTAAAGCATACACACAAAATAAAATAAAAATATTCATGCAATCCTTTCATATGCAAAAGAACAAAAGTTAAAGATTGTTTGAGTTCTACAGATCCAATCACAATAGATAAATAAAAACTGTCGAACATCTAGGAATGTTTGAGTTGATCTTTCAAAATAGGAATGTAATCTAGCAAGTTGTGGGATCTGACACTCTAATTTACTAGCTTAATTTCAGCTCAAATCGTCAAGTTCAAGAAACTCATTAATCCATTCATCGCACTCGTTCAAGGAATAATCGTTTGAACTTGGTAAAGCTACCAAAGGAACTTCTAGTGGTTGAGGTATGTATGCTCCTTGAAATAATTCATTGACATCCGCAGAGAAATTACTTGAATTCAACACATTGGAATGATGTTCCTCGTTGAAGTTCGTTGAAGTAATTGGTTCAACATTAGGAGCTTGTCATTTTTGGGACCGAGATTTCTACATAGTATGAAAAATATTAGGAAAATTTGACAAAACCTTGAATCATAAATGTTTTTTATACTTGGATACCTTTAGACGGTAGGTGAGACATTCCTTAGTCAAATCCTGCACACACATCCTCTCCAACACATTTTTTGGACTAGCTAAATCAACATGGTAAGACAAATAATAAGAATTTAATAGTGAAATTGTGAACATTAAGAAAATTTCTACTTAATATTTTCCTTAACCAACATTCTTATTTTTTCTACTTCTTTGTGTCGGGATAAAAACAAAGTATTTGAACACTTACCTTTGTCTTCTAACTCGCAAACAACCTCGTCTAATTTCTTATCAAGCTCTGTTGTCCATTTCATGTTTCGTCCTTTCTTTTCTAGTCCTTCTGTACTTAATTTCGAAAGAAAAGAATGATCCTCTTCTTTTACTGAAGGACCACTACATTTAACTTGTGCCTCCTCATTAGTACTTATGATTCTCTTAGACCTTTTTGCCTCATCTTTTTCTATTAAAGAACCTACCTCTTGATCTTGATAAGTTTCAGAGCAATTGACTATGTTTTTTCCCTTTATGTCTTGCATTTTCGTAGGACAAGATGTGTTGTCCATTACATAAACTTGATTAGCCTTGTCGTCTTGTGATTTTTCATTTGCCTTGTTATTGTGCCACTTCACATGCTTCCATACATCCTTGAGTTTCAATGATGAAATGAGCGACTTCTTAAAAATGTAGCATATCCCTTGTGTTGGTGCTTCTTTTATCATTTCGATCATCACCTCTGGAAACATCACTAAGCCAAAAATAAAAAATCAGAACAAAACATTAATTAAATGAGGTATCTAGAATTGTGGGGAGAAGTTAGATGTTCGAATTTATATACACCACTTTTGTAAGGAACTTATATAAATATAGAATCTGGCAATATATATATATATATATATATATATATATATAGAAACTACAAGTAACACTAATGTGTTAAGAAGTCAATTTTTTTATATTATTATTATAGTAGATAAAGGTCAATAATGATGTGTTATATTAACACGTTTAAATATACTTTTGAATTAATGAATAGCACACACTAAACCAAGCAAAATAATTAAGATTTTGAGGAAATGATCTTACAAATTATAGGTTTGTTTTTGATGAGTTGAGTGGACTTGATGAATTCAAGGTAGTCCATTTAAAGCATGTTTGCATCCACCATGACCAAGTCGAATTGGTTGATATGTTCCCGGAGAATGGATAGAGCTATGTTGCTTGTTCGATCGCAGTTACTATAAACAAAAATCAAGCTCAGAAAATATCAAAAGAAAAATATGTATGTTGTGGGATATTTTCATAATAATCAGTGATACATCTTCCCTTTCCTTTATGTTATTACACAAATAAAGGTAGTATGAATTGACTAATAATATTACATTAGAAGTATAGAAAGATACAGTTGATTGATGCTAGGTGATTAATATATCATTCAAGTCTTTGATAAGTTAATTAATTAAATCTTGTTGCCTAAGAATCCAACTGATTCTTTTTCAATTAAAGTAAAACTCGGCTAGGATGTTGATAAATTTGACGATTAAATGAATATATTTTCATAAGTATTGATATATCGATAACCTTTTACACTTGACAATAAATTTTATTTTGATATTTAGACCACAATATGCTTCCATTAAACATTTAAACAAATGATAAAGTGTTCTTGTAAAACTATTCAAATTAATATTTAGAAAAATATTATGCTCTCAAATATCCATTACATAGATTATTTAATGACATAATTTAGCTAGTCACGTCCATTTGTTATGTTCTCAAGCATCATAAACAAAAATTCCAACCATCAATTTATTAAAACAACAACAAATCTAACAAGCTTATTAAGCATTGTTGTAATTTATTCATCTATATCTGCACTTAGACATACATGACTGAAACACATGTTAAAATTTACTAAAAGTTTTGGTCATGTGCATCTCATTTTTTTTTTTGCCAATAATAAAATAATTTTCTTCTTCGAATTTCAACACTCAAATCTATCCAAAAAAAAAATTGATCTATAAGTTTCATGTATATTACAAAACAAACTTCGATAAGCAATTTTACAGAAATTCACTTATTTAATTATAGACTATAAGTACAGATTTACCTAGAAGATCCAACAAAAATTAAGGGGAAAAGGCTCAACACATATGAGAGAAAACTAAAAGAGACATAAAATTATTGTACCTTTAAAGGAATGTTCTTCAAGAATTGCTGCTATATTTGATAAAGAAGTTGTATCAGGATCAACCAAGAGAATTCTGAGGCCAACATAGGCCGAAGGAACATCTACATTACAAATTATCTCACAATCCATCTCTTAGCCTTTGAAGATTTTGAGAGAGAAAAAAAAGAAGAGATTTTTGAATTTTTGGTCTCTTTCTTTGGTCTCTCTTTTTTTGTTTCTACCACCTTTTACTAAATGAAGGATAAAATTTGGCCAAATAATTACATATAGAGGGAGTATTAGATTTTGAAAATATACCTTTATAGCAAGTCAATAATTAGTGTAGTCAATATCTTAGGGAGATGTAATTAAGCAAGATGTTGATAATCTATCAATTTGTGTTCAAAATAATTTAGTCTTGATTATTTTCGCGATGCAGACGATATCACTTTGTCCCTCCATTTCAATTTTCTAATTTTACTTTAATTTTTAGTCCATTCAATTTTTTTGTCACTTTCTTTATTTGACAACTCTTTAATTCAATTTTTTACAAGTCATGTTTAAGATCACAAGATTAAAGGACATTTTGGTACATTCTACACATCTTAGTTTAAGATCACAATATTCAAAAGTTTTCTTACTTTCTGAAATTCCGTATCAAATTAATATGTGATGTACTTAAATAAAAAGACAACATGGTCATTGATGATTAATTCATACAGCCGATCTCAAATTGCTTTAGCTTCGATGTAGTAATAATAGTAGTTGTTGTATGTTTTTCCTTGTAGTATATCCATACTGCTAGTGGCAAAGTCATGAAATTTAATTGGAGTGCTCACGATTTAATATATGTACATAAATTAGTAATAATATTTGATCTATATACTCCATATAATATTTCGAAACAATATTAAACTGACAACATTATTCAGTGGTTGTAGCTCTAGCTGCACCTTTACTTATAACATTTTTAAAAGGAAAAAGAAGAAAAAGTTGAAGTTTGAAACATTGAGTAAAATTTAATTCACTTTCAAGCCTCTAAATATGTAGTTATCTTCCTATATTAAATAGTATTCAATTCCTATATATCTCATGGTTTTCATTCTTCTGAAATATTTTAATTATATAATTGAAGACTTACTTTCTCTATATGGACCTCACAATTTAACTATGTTGCTTGAATCCTTCGTAGTGTAATAGTCATGCATGAGCCTCTCTAGTGTACTGAATAAACATATGAAAACATATTAGACTTAACATTACAAAACACTACATATGTTTTCTTGATTTATATGGGTTTGTTTGTTTTCTCCAACTTGGATTATATGTGTAGCCGTAGTTTGGCGATCCCACCCCATTGAGTGATTCCCACGTAATCCCTGAATATAGGGTTTGCTCCACAATAATCATTCACATGCATACTACTACCACACACTTCACACCATCCTTGGGGATGTTGTACTGCATTTACTTCGGTCTGGGATTGCCCCAAGTTCATATTTCTGAAATGCGTGTTCATCATATTTTGCATGAAAGCAATTTGGGCAGTCAGTGCAGTTATCGCATCAACTTCCAACATCCCGAAAGACTTCTGTACCATAAGTCCCACACCTCCTCTATTCCATTATGGGTTTCCTTGTGAAATTTTATTCAACAGTGCAAAAAAACACATCATAAATCTTTTCCAAGGCATGTCCACCTATCGCAGAGTCGAGAAATTTTTTGTAGTCGGTCCCTTATTGAAGGTATGTACAAGCACCTAGTTAGCTTGGTGGTGATGGGGCAACTCAGCATGGACTTGAATCTATCCTACGCTTGGTACATATTCTCGCCCACTCTTTTCTTGAAACTCAGGATTTCACTTCTCAATTTTGCAGTTTTCCCAAATGGAAAGTATCTGATCAAGAACATTCGAGAAATATCATCCCAAGTTATGATTGAGTTGTTGGCTCTGACGACAACCACTGCCTTTCTTCTCCCAACGGTGAAAATGAAAACAAAGTCAGCCTCACATAGTCAGAAGATACCCAGTTGGAATATATGTGTCACTAATTTCCAAGAAATTCTGGATATGCACTTAAGGATCTTCATTAAGGAGTCTAGTGTATTGCCCAGTGGTGTGTATCAGTTGCACCATGTTCTATTTAAGCTCAAATCTACCCCAAACAGTGACTTCCGAACGGTGGAAGTAACATTGGTAGTGAGTGGGATTGTCATGTAACAAACTATCATTGATGCCATCTCTACAATGCTTTGTCTTCAACGTCCAGTTCAACCTGAGGGAAAGGTACTGCAGAGTCGCTTTCCATCTCTGGTATTATAAGTATTGTTCAGACTCTACAAATGGCTCCAAGAATTATCCTTCATTATCTAGTGTAACTTTCTTAGTTGCCTGCAAAAAAGAACAACTAAGATCAAGTTATCAACACTTAACACTGAATATAGATTTAGAAAAATTAAATATAGACTAACTCTAAAGTCCCTAGGCAGTGGCACAAAGAACTTATTGCTCCCAAATGTACAATGTCATGTCTCATTTCTTGAGAAATTGCTTTTATTTGTGAAATGACCATTTTATCCTTCTCCTTATAGTTTTCATGCTTAATTTGTGTTGAGAGAATGGTACATGTGATCGGGTGAGATTTTGAGCCTTTTGATTTTAATTATTTTGATATTGTTGACTTTGGTCAATATTTTGGGATCTGAGCATTGAATGGTGATTCTGTCAGTTCCACCGCATCCAGAACATCGAGTTTGGTCTAGTTTGCTACTTTCAAGTTGCAAACAATGAGAAGAGCACGATTGTTCTTGTAATGAAAATGCTTTTCTATGAAACGCGGAATTTTGATGAGAGAATATCAGTGCATGCACAAATATTTGAAATGTAAGAGTCTATTCCACATGCAACTTCAATAGAATATCAACTACTAGATCTTCTGGTAAAACACAATGATTATTTAACTACATTTCTCTCAACATCTCTTGTTATTAGATACAAATCTAACATATCTTTTCTTGTCATTAGATCCATACATGATATATCATCTCTTATCATCAGATCCATATAGGATATTTCATGAAAAGAGCGGCAATACTGATAATTTCTCACAGGCAGTTGTTGCACCTTATGATGATAAATACTGATCATGATACTAACAAACTGCTTTTTATTTAGCTCATTAGTCAATATAGAGTTATCATCATCCTTCACTAGCAATTTCATAAAAGAAAAAATTGATGTCACGGGCCCTAATATTCTTTGCATGTTCTATCTCTATTCATAAACTTATTTTCCTTTTCTTTTAGCTTTGTTGGCGCTCCTAGAACCAATAATGCTAAGAAAAAAGGGAAAGAAATTTACGAAGAGAGTCAGAACATGCAGAGTACATCAGGGTCTGCAACGTCAAATTTCATTTTTATGAAATTGTCCGTGAAGGCTGAAGATATCTCCACACTGACTAATGAGATAAATGAAAAATAGTTTGTTAGTACTCATGATTAGTACAATTTATCATCTAAAAGAAAGACAGTGCAGTAATTACCCGTAGAAAATTATTAGTATAACACCTCTTTGCACAAAACATCCTATATGGATCTAATGACAAGAGATGATATATATATATATATATATCTGATGTCAAGAGAAGATATATCATATATGTATCTGATGACAAGAGACATTATAAGAAATAGAGTTAAATAAGCATCGTTCTTTACTAGAAGATCTAGTAGTTGATATTCTACTAAGATTGCCTCTGAAAATACTCTTGTGCGTTTCAAATGTGTGTGCAAGCACTGGTGTGCTTTCATCAAAAGTATGAATTTCATAGAAAAACATTTTCTTCACAAGAACAATTGTGCACTTCTTCTCGTTTGCAACTTGAAAGTATCAAAGGAAGAACACACCTTGTTGTATTCTCCTTGCTTCCTGAAAAAATAGTTTCGAGTGTATGTGAGAAATGAAAGCATAAAGAGAGGAATTCTCCTTTGAGTCTTGAGATATAGTGAAAAAATGAGGAGCAAATATGTCTATATTTATAGGACTATGAAATCTTCAAATGAGAAAAGTGGTCAATAATGTAGTACCCTTATTTAATTTGTTACTAATTATAATATGGCAGTGGAAAAGTGGGAAAAGAATAACGACAAAAAAACATCAATTTAAAAGAGTGAGGATTTTCTTTTTAAATCTTCTTCTTTAATAGTAAGACCTATAATGATTTTCTTTTTAAATCTTCTTCTTTAATAGTAAGACCTATAATATGAATAAAAAAGATTTTATCAATCTAGGAAAAATTACAAATATATTCCAAGTCAAGCAAAGTAGTTGTAATAGATAACTCAATGTAATATTTGAAATTAAGTAGAATATACATTATAGATTGAAATTAATTTTTGAATGCTATAAGTTAGCACTATTGTGGGTAAGAATATACTAAAAATGGTCAAAATTTCCTTAAACTATGTGAAATGAACAAAAACGCCTTCCGTTTATACTTTGGCCATAAGTGTCATTGTCAATATTTTGGTTCAAAAATGTCCTTGTCGTTAATACTTTGGTCCAGAAATAACCCTATTGTTACTAAATGGATCAAAAATCCCTTTTTCCAAGTAAGTACATTATCACTTTTCTTTTAAAACACTTCTTGTTCCTAATAAAAACATTTCTTTCAAAAAACCCTATTCTTATTTTCTTTCTTTTAAAACAACTTCAGCTAACAAAATTGTAGGAAATATTTTTTTTTCTTCTTAATCTAATTTTATCAATTAAAATAGAATAACTTCTATCAATTAAAATAAAACAATTTCATGTACCCTTTTAACAGACCAATTTACGTCATATATATAAGTTCAAAGTAAATTCAACATTAATTTGTATTTAAATAACAAAATAACTTTTCGTGTGTGTTAGTCAATGAATTAATTTTTTTATTTATGATTTTCGATCACATTTTTTTCAAAACATTTACAAGACCCTCTGTATTGACCTAGGAAATAATATGTATAGTCTCACAATGATCCACTCTATTTTTTTAGTATTTAGGAGCCACTTAACAAAAATTAGATGATTTTCTCAGTTTTTTGTGTATGTTATAGTCGATGAATATTTTGGTGATATAATTTTTGGACACTTTTTTTCTAAAACCTTTACAGGACCCTCTGTAATGATATGGGGAAACAATATGTATAGCATCACCGTGATCCACACCATTTTTTAAGCATTTAAGGGCCACTTAACAGAAATTAGGCAATTTTCTCAGTTTTTCATGTGTATTAGTTAATGAATTCTTTGGTGAATTTTCGCGCACTTTCAAGTTGCAAACGAGGGTGTGTGATCCTTCCTCTACTACTTTTTTTCGGGCACTTTCAAGTTGCAAACGAGGGTGTGTGATCCTTCCTCTACTACTTTCAATTTGCAAACGAGGAGCCGAGCATGATTATTCTTGTGATGAAATTTGTGTTCTATGAAACTCGAATTTTTGATGAGAGAATATAAGTTCTTGCACAAATATTTGAAACGCAAGAGGTTATTTCACATGCAACCTCAATAGAATATCAACTACTAGATCTTCTAGTAAAAGTCAGTGATTATTTAATTCAATTTCTCATAACGTCTCTTGTTATCAGATTCCAATTTGATATATATTCTCTTGTCATTAGATTCGTACATGATATATCATTTATTGTCATCAGATCATATAGGATATTTCATGCAAAGAGAGGTAATACTGTTAATTTTTTACAGGCAATTGTTGCACCGTATGTACTTGTGATGGTAAATTATCACTACAACAAATTTGATTATCAAGGACGAATAATTTCGCCATCTATAAATCATATTTCGTCACTAAAACTCTTGTGTGACGAAAAAAATTTCGTCAATCAGTCGTCACTAAAAGTATACAAAGACGATTTAGTGCTTCGTCACTAAAATATTATATTAACTACAAAAATAAAAATTGTCCCCAAATGCATAAACATTTGTGACAAATTTATTTGTCATAAAAAGTGTAACAATTTTGTAGTTAATAGTATGTTTTGTCACTAAAAATATTATTATTAGTGACAAAATTAAATCATCACTAATTATTTTGTTCAATCAATGATGACATCAAATGTCTCTAAAGCTATATGTATTTCGTAGTTGAAAAAATACAATATCGTCACTAATGACTAATTTTTTATATACAATTATTTTTTGTCATTAAATCTAAAAATTAGGGACAAATTTATTATTATAAAAAAGGTTAATAATTTTGTGATTAAATATATCATTTTGTCACTAAAAGTGTTGCTTTTATCGACGATATGTATTGTCCCTAAATATTATCATAAGTAGTGACAATTACTATTGTCACAAAATAAAAAAATAATTCATATTCAATAAAAGGGGTACTAGGACAATACATTTTGTGTCACTGAATGTAACTAACTTGTGATGAATTAATTTAATTCATGACACAAATATTTGTCATAAAATTCACCCATGATCATACAATAAAAACAACAAAAATTATACTAAATTAATAATATCTCATTACAAACTCCTAAAATAAAAGTAAAATATGTCCAATGACAAGAAAATCAAACCAAAAATATACTAAATATTACTCCTATACAAAGACATATAAGTAAAAATTCTTTCCAAAATATCAATAATGTGGTAACACATAGCTTGTAATCAATCTTGATTCATTTCTCACCCTTTATACCTGTACAAAGAGAGAGAAAATAAAACAAAAATTTAGATTGAGATGTTTATACTAGAGTCAAAAGTAAAATATGTAACACAATTTGTCTTTCATATGTTCTATTGCCCACTTTTATAAGGCGTATTTGATGGATTGTCCCTTGTATTTGTCACGACCCAAAAATGGACGTGATGGCACTCTCTTAACCCACCAAGACAAGTCAGCCTAAAACTCAACCATTACAATAAAATGCGGAATTTTGTTTATAATAAACTCAAATATATTCCCAAAATCTGGTTGTCACGTGTACAAACCTCTAAAGTATTACAATTGAATCAAAAGAAAAATACAAGTCTCATATGACAATGTTTCTAGAGTAGAACAAGATCATAAATAGGAGTAAGAAGGATCGCTGAGAAGACAAACAACTACCTCACAAATCTCCCAGAAGCCTTGGAAAAGAAGAGAATGACAAGTACCACAAAAATTCAGGCTCGTAACCTACAAAAAATTGTAGAAGCAAGGGGTGAGTACCAAACCACACGGTACTCAGCAAGTAAACCTCTAAAAACGAGCTAAGGGGATAGAATACAAGTACTCCTTACACCCCAACCGAACCTTCACAACTACAATCTGTATAAAATCAGCCCAACCTAACAGTTCACAAT
>JAJOOJ010008678.1:0-100562 GCA_029582625.1 Solanum boliviense
CATCACCTACTTACCACTTATTTAAGTAGGTCAGCAGTTAATCTACCATTAAGAACCTATGTCATCCTTTCTACGTAAGCTACACATGTACGTGAGTAACTTAATTACCTAAGATATCTGAATCAGTAGCTTAAGCAAGTAGGTTGATTACTATGACAAATTATACTTTACTTACTCTACTTAGCCTCAAGCCTCTTTCGAATATTGTCAAACCTATTTCAAACCCTCACTACTCACATAGAACTAGTATATGTAAAATATGGGACGTTACAGCCTCCTACTCCAAAAGATGAACTATTGAGAAAAAAATTTCTCTAACTTAACTGTAGAATTTATATTGACCCAGAAAGAAGCCAAGTTCCAGTAGCAGAACATCTATAAGAATTTTGAGGAGATTGAAGAGAGTAGATGGGGAAATCAATTGTATGTGCTTTGAGGTGAGTAAGGAATATAAGCAGAACTATCCCACCCGTGACCTAACTCTTAAGACAATGTTTAGTCCCTTAATATGGTAGAGTGGTTCTATAGGATATCTCATAGTTTTCAAAGATGGTCTGTTATATAATTATATATGTTACATGTTCTATAACTGATCTATTTGTATGACATTTTCCCTTTATTTATTACTTTCTCAATGTTACCTAATGTCATAGAATGCTTGCATGTAAGTGTTATCCACTTCAGAGCACCCTTGTTTATTGCTATATGGTTTTGTAGGACCTTTCCTTACATGTTATTTATTGCACTGGTTACTTCCCACATGTCACTTGTCCATATTGTGTGGGTACTGCAGGCTAATTGATCATATGCTTTGGGCAAAATTAGTGCTCATGGGTTATATGAATAGCATACCACTTGTTTTGCATGTCATATGCATCATAAACCATTTATATATATATTACATGCCTCATAGCCTACTTGCTTAAACATTACAGGCCTTATAGCTTCTATGGCCATGTGTCATGTGCTCAGATAGCTATTCCAGTTGCTACATGCCTTATAGTACATTGGCTCACACGCTACCCTATAGTTCATATGCGCACGTACACCACATATTTATATAGATTAATGCCCGTATATTATGTGCTCCCTTTTGTGCTAGTCTACCTATGAGTCATACCCAATGTGACTTATTTCTCCATATACTATTCCCCTCTGTTCTTATTGACTTGAGTTTTGAACATTTTGGGAAAATGTTTCCCTGTATCATTATGTAGTGAAGATTTTGACCAGAAAAGGTTGGACATATATGTAAATTTTATCACAAACATAGATAAATTACTTAGCATAATGCCTCATCCAAAGGTGCTACAGAAAACTTTAGAGGTTATATTAACAGGTATGTGTTCTTATAAGACTCACCTCTGAAAAGCGTCATAAGATAAAGGAAAAGGGAAAGAAGAGCCCCGATAGGTTAGGCCTATGATTTTATGTGTCCGTTCCACATAGATTTTTTTGGAGGTGCTATAGTTATTCTTGATTGTTAAGGCCCAGAAGCTAAGCACAAAAGGTGTAACCTACATTGAGGTATTATGGAAGGACTAGAATATAACGTAAGATACTTGGGTATAAAAGATGGTACAGATCCTAAATACCCCTCCTCATTCTAAACATCAACATAAGGATTTGAGATCACGTGGTCCCCTTATATGATCATAAGTCCTGCTAGCATTTGTTCATTTGATATGTCATTTGCATGTCGTGTGTTTAGCATGTATATTAAATTTCCTATTTGTATGAGTTCTACTTGTGTATCATCTGTGAATTATATGGTCAAGAAAGGGGTTTAATTCATAATATTCATATTTCATGAACCATATCTAGTGAGACGTCATGAGAGACTTTTTTGTACAATTTTTAGGTTAGTCTATAGATTTTAGATAGTCCAGTTTAAAAAGGGAACTCTCGCAAATCTCATAATGAAATTCCAAGAACAAACTATCAACTAAACTTGTCATTCGAGGACGAATGATCATAAGGGGATGAGGATGTAAAACCCTATATTCTACATGTACTAGTTCTATTTATATGATGCTTATAATTGCCTTGTGGTATAGTTATGGACTGGGTTTCCTATACGACTAGTGACAATAGAATAGGTTTAAAGTTGCAATACCCCGTGCCTTCCAACACATATATGACTAAGTGAACTCAAAAACAATTCAAACTCGGGATAGTAAAAGGTGGTATTCGATGTAAAAGTCAAAGTGGTCAAGTGCGTATTAGTGCTACGGTCTTGTAAAGAAACTAAGATTGGGAAAATGGTGCAAAATAAGTGAGCGGCTTGCTTGACTAAACTAAGCTAGTAGGAGACAAGTAGGTGATGCACCTACTTAGAATTAGTGGACTGCATTTTAAGTGAAAAGGGCAAGTAGGTGATGCACTTACTTAGAATAAGTGGACTGCATTTAAGTGAAAAGAGCAAGTAGTTGATGCACCTACTTCAAAACTTGTGGCATAAATTAAGGAGGTGATACACCTGCTTGCTTAAAAGTAAAATACCATATTATTTTTCCAATTTATTAAGTGAAAACGTCCAAAAGGGACCTCTAAAGCACTCAAAGTTATCACATCTCCTTCATCACTTATTCTCCAGAAGATTGATCCCAAGGAAAGCCATAGAAGCTCCAAGAGTTCTGGTCTATAGCTTCACCATTAAAATCTTAAGCAAACCCTCTATTTTTTAAATTACAAGGTAGATAGTAGAACATATCCCATCTTAAGGGAAGGTGAGTTAGGTGAATCAAAAGAAATGGTCAATTTTAGGCTCAAATATTTGGATGAAAAGGGAATAATGCTACCATTAGGTTAGATCCATTTAGGCTTAAGTGGACTAATTTGAACAATGGCCTATGATCACTTTCCAACTTCTAGCCTAGATTATCCTAGCAGGACCAACGGAGCAAGTTCTAGATTGGCACAAAACTGTCTGAACAATCAACTATCCTCACACACTCATGGCACCTTGTTTCATTATCAGATAATCAGATTACCCAGTTCAAGTTTTAGCTTAAGTCATGAGATCAAATTGGTTCTTTATTAAGTCATACTAAGAGCCAACACATTCAACTCATTCTAGCCTACAAATTTTAGCACATATCACAACTTTTGGACGGGTATCATTTTTCTTTCTTAATTATGCCATCGTGCTTCATTTTTCCTCATGCTTCTACACATACAATCCTAACACATACCGGTTCAATAGAAATTAAAATAGTCTCTTGGGTGAAAATAACACAGGCAAGAAAACCCTAAGAGAGGATGATGAGTTGGGTTACTCAGACTTCACCCTATCACTCACAATTCATTTACCCCACCCCCAACAAAATTGAGTGCAATGGTCCCCATAGCACCAAAAGTAAAGAATAAAGGATCGGGTGAAGCAAACCTGTGGCGCATAGCGTGGAAGACCTATTAACAAGCGGGTGGGTACATTTTCCCAAAGCCCATTGGATCAACACTCGGGTCACCCTCACTAGTGTCTGCATCAACAGCCTCAGCACCCTCAATAGTGCTAATATCAACTCTCACTGCACCATCAGTGGTGCTCACACTGCTCGAGGCGCCAACTCTTATCTCTTTAACCCTCTGCTACCGCAACTCCTCATCAATGATAGATGCCCTCCGAGCAGCCTCAGTCTCTTGGCGCTCCCTCTTGCTAGTTCTCCCAGCCTTAGTATCATCAGAAGCCCAACTGGAGCGGGGAAGCTTACCAGCATGATGGGAAGACGTAGGAGGCGGCATCTGATCCCCCAATAGAGCATATAAAACTGTATCATTAGCCGGTGATGTGGGGGCCGACTCAGGCTCTATCGTTGGTGGAGCTCGGAGGGTGTCAAGATCAGCCTGGAAACTAGCTAACTTTGTCCGAAAAGGATAGATATATGTGGTGGGGGCTGGTTGATCTAACACACACAGCTCGAATGCATCAAGTCACTGGTGAATGACCTAAACCTTTCAGTTCAACATCTACTCCATCCACTACTCCACCCTAGTCGCAAACTCATCAATCGCCTGCTGCATACATGGCCTCATAAGATGAAGTAAAGTAGCCATCTGAGCCTCTAACTTCTAGACTCGAGCTAAGGGCACGACAGTAGACCCTGAAAAGTTAGTGGTTCTGGAGGCGCTAGGGGCCTAATTGGTGGCCGGAGAATGGGAAGTCGGGGTATCCTTAGTAGGGGCAGGATCCTCCCCCTACATCTGCAACTAAGTTTTCTCCCAGTGGTGGCACCTCAATCTGCGACTCTCTGTACGGTGCAGCCACATTGGCCTCATCTCAAATCAGGCCTATATCCAGGGTCTTGGTCCCATGAATCAACTTATCACAATGCCAAACCGGCACTCCAAAATCTCTGCAAAGATGAAAAATGAGGCTTGGGAAGGGGTAAGTGGTGGTGGCCTTGAAGACCCTCTCATGAATCTCCGCAATGATCATCCGGGCAAAATCCATCTCAAACCCAACAACTAGGGCTACCACCATGACTGCGCAGTCCCAAGTGAGAACATTGTCTACCTGCGTAGGAGACACCGTGTTCCGTACCAATATCCAGAAGAATTTGGCCACAAAAGTAAAGGTGGCAGGGTGATGACCTACTCGGCGCGCTCTCCGTCTGTGGCAAGGTGACGGGCCAACTAACACAATAAATTCTACCTCTGCTCTGCATTCCTATGGAATTCCCCGCTCTTCACAATATCCCAACGATGATCAAACTTGCCCGTGTTGATCTCTAGAGTGTGGCCCAGGCCGTAGAGCAACCTACGGATAGTAACCTCCGAAATATCAACTAAGAGCCCACGAACTAGTGTAGCAGTGAGTGGAGGCTGGGTGGCGGGCTTGGCCTATATGACAATGGAACCTGGGAGGATAGTTGCGTAGGAAGCATAGAACTGCTTCACGATCTCCTCGTTGTAAGACCCTGGGCTACGGACCATCCACTCGCATTTGTATCTCTTTAATGGCCACCTATAGTGGGTACCTACAGTCCATAGGTTTACGTACAGTCTGTGGGTTCCCTCCGTAGGTTAGATGTCCCAAAAAGTTGGGCTTTGATGGGAACCAGAGATGTGCAGAACAGTCCGTAGGTTGACATATAGACCGTAGTCCACCTCCATGGTTCCATACTTAGTGGATTCTTAATGTGCAACAGACCCACGGACCTGATCTACGGTCCATAGGTTCACCTATGGTCCATGAACGAGGCATCATGGGTTAGATTTGTGCCAAGTATCAGACATGCCTCATTTTAAAACCATTTTTCAACAATTCAAACAATCAACCTAAGTCTAATCATGCATTTCAACACAATTTATGATAGTTTGTCATCCCTAGGGTTCCGATTACTCCTTAACATTTATTGCATACAACACTAGGAACCCTAAGTCGAAACTTCTATCAAGTCTATTTTTTCTGAGTTATTTGATTACAAAGACAACACAATCACATTCTACCGTCCCAATGGTGTTTCTAACTATAGTTCATCATGCAATTTCATACAAAAACAACCCAAGGTCAAGATCCACTTCATGACTTCATGTATTGAACAATGAATACCAAAATTCAGAGTTAAGTTGAAATTATTTACCTTACAAGTATTTGAAGTGGTTGATTATGTGATGCAATAGACTTCTTAGACCGTGTGACACCGAACACGGACCTTGAACTCTTTTTGTGAAGGGAGAATGGAGTGATCAGATTTGGGAGAGAGAGAGAAATGGAAATTTGGGAGAAGGGAAGACGATTATGGAAAATGGGAGTGATATAGGGAGTTAATATGGGAGTTTTAGGATTTGGAGGAGTTAAAAACGGTTGGGAAGGAATATGGTATATAGGGGATTAATTTAAAAATTTGAAGAGTTTTATTAGGAAGGGGTCCGGGTCAGGTCGATAGAACCCTAACTTTGGACCCACAAGACCACTTCTACGGGTCGTGGGTCAACCTACGGACCGTGGGTGGGGTCTGTAGGTCACTCAACACTTAGAAAATATGGAGGAGTTAACTGGGGTCTACGGACACAATTCATGCTCCGTGGATTGACCCACAGACTGTCGATGGGGTCCATAGACCTCTGTAACAGACATTTTTCTGCAGATTTGGCTTTTCATCCCTGTACATGTAGCAACCGTTAGGACTTTCTTTTTACATTTTCTGGACACTTTTTATACACGGACCCTATGCTATATCTAGCCAACACTAAAACTAAAACAAAATACCAATCTAAAGAATTACAGAAAATCAAATAAACAAAGAAAACTCATAAATTGACAAGAAAAACCTATAGTTCTCTAGATTGTACATTTTGGGTTGCCTCCCAAGAAGCGCTTGATTTAACATCGAGGCACGACGAATGCCTCTTGATTACTCAGACTTCATCAAGATAGTAGGCCTCAACCACTTCTTGCACATTCTCCTGTTTGCCTATGTAGACCTTGATCCTTTCCCCGTTCAACTTGAACCTTGTTCCCTCCTTGTTCTTGAGCTCTACCACTCCATGTGGGAACAATTGAGTGACTATGAATGGCCCGGTCCATTTGGACTTGAGATTGCCAGGAAGCAAGCGCAACCTAGAATTTAATATAAGTACTAGATCACCCACAACAAATTTGCGCTTTTCAATCTTCTAATCATGATACTTCTTCATTTTCTCCTTGTACAAGCCTGAACTTTCATAAACTCTTAGGAGAAACTCATCAAGCTTATTCATGTCATTCACTCTCTGATTCGATGTGACGCCTCAATCCAAATTTAATTTCTTTAGCGCCCACATAGCCTTATGCTCTAGCTCTATCGGGAAATGGTAAGACTTCCCATATACAAGTTGGTAGGGGAACATACCTATGGGAGTCTTTAATGCGGTGTGATAGGCCCATAGAACATCATCAAGCCTTAATGACCGATCGGTTCTATTAGCATTCATAGCCTTAGCAAGAATCTGCTTGATCTCTCTATTGCACACTTCAACTTTCCCACTAGACTGCGGATGGTAAGGAGTAGCTTCATTATGGCTGACGCCATATTTCTCATGTAGTGCCTTGAACAACTTATTACAGAAGTGAGAACCTCCATCACTTATAATCGCCCTAGGTGTACCAAATATGGAGAAGATATTATTTTTCAGGAATGCAGTGACACTTTTACCTTCATTGTTGGAAAGCGCAATTGCTTCCACCCACTTTGACACATAATCAACCGCAACAAGAATATACTTCATCCCATGTGAGCTCACAAATGGACCTATAAAATCAATCCCCCATGCATCAAACAACTCAATCACCAATATCGGATTCTTAGGAAGCTCTTGCCTATTTGAAATTCCTCCTTCTCTTTGGCAATGATCACAAGACTTGGCGAAATCATGAGCATCTTGGTGGATGGTAGGCCAATAATACCCAGACTGCAAAATTATATGTGCAGTCCAAATACCACTATGATGCCCACCAATAGGCGACGAGTGACACGCCTCTAGTATACTCATCATCTCAACCTCGGGCACACAACGACGACTAATCCCATCAGCACAAATACGAAACAAATAAGGCTCATCCCAAAAGAACTTCTTCACATCATGAATAAACTATTTCCTCTGGTGAAAAGACAAATCTGATGGAACAAGATCACTTGCCAAGTAGTTAGCAAAGTCTGTGAACTAAGGAATCAGATCATGAGTAGCCGCCAATACATGTTCATCTGGAAAAGCATCATTAATTTTAGCCTCGTCTCCTTGCTTGAGCATAGCTTCCTCCTCTAATCTGGACAAGTGATCGGCAACTTGATTTTGTCCCTTTTCTATCTTTCACCTCAAAATCGAATTCTTGCAGCAACAATACCCATCTAACCAACCTTGGTTTTGCATCATTCTTAGCCATCAAATACCTCAATGCAGAATGGTCAGTGTGCACTATGACCTTAGTACCAAGCAAGTAGGATCAAAATTTCTCTAATGCAAATACCACAGTAAGGATTTCCTGTTCAGTCACTGTATAGTTCTTTTGAGCCACATTTAAAGCTTTGCTTCCATAGTAAATAGGATGAAGAATCTTCTCTCGCCTTTGTGCCAATACCACATCAATGACACTCCACTCGCATCACATATTACTTCAAACGGTTACCCTCAATCCCTTGAAATATTTATAAATGCGGAAACTAGCTTTTCTTTCAACTCTCCAAATGCTCTCAGACAAGCATCATCAAACTCAAACGTACACTCCTTTTTGAGCAATTTGCACAATGGGTATGCAATCTTGGAGAAATCCTTAATGAACCTCTTATAGAAGCGTGCATGCCCAAGAAAACTCCTAACACCTTTAATAGATATGGGTGGTGGAAGCTTTTCTATCACCTCGATTTCGCTCTATCAACCTCAATGCCCTTCTCAGAAATTTGGTGATGCAGAACGATCCCCTATTTCACCATGAAGTGGCACTTTTCAAAATTGAGCACAAGATTGCACTATTCACACTGTTTCAGTACCTTGGCCAAATGATCCAACCAACCATCAAATGAGTCAACTACCACAGAGAAATCATCCATAAATACCTCAATAGTGTCCTCCACCATATCAGAGAATATCGATATCATGCAACGTTGTAAGGTCGGTAGAGCATTACACAACCCAAATGGCATCTGTTTGAAGGTGAAAGTTTCATAAGGGCAAGTGAATGTGGTCTTCTCTTGGTCTTCCGGAGCTATGGAGATCTAATTGTAGCCCGAATAACCATCAAGAAAGCAATACCAACCCTTACCAGCAAGGCGGTCTAACATCTGATCCATGAACGGCAGAGGGAAGTGGTCCTTTTCTGTCCAAGCATTCAATTTTTGGTAGTCCATGTTCACTCTCCATCCAGTCACAAGCCGCATCGGAACAAGCTTGTTTCTCACATTAGTTACCACAGTCATCCCACCTTTCTTGGGCACACATTGAATAGGACAAACCCAACTACTATCGACAATGGGATAAATGACTCCAGCATCCAACCAAGGACTTTCACAATTTAAACCTTTAACCTTTTAAAACTGTTCAGTTTGCGCCCTTTCGGCGATATTAGTCGACCTCACCGAACCACTCGGCAATACGCTGAGTGGTTACTTACCTCGTCAAGTTTTACAGGACCTCCAGTTAACTTGGTAGTCCAAATGGTGGACAAAGTCGAGCCTGCTGACCTGTTCGGCAATTCACCGACTTGTCCATGGGCCCACCATGTTTTACAGACTCCAGCCTGATATTTTCCTGAGTCCAACGCGGTCCAAGTCATACTCGCTGACCTCTTCGGTGAGTCACCGACTGGATACTTTGCTCGCCAATCTACACTTTTCTAACACATTCTACACATCAACCTGCCCAATCAACACATGATTGTACCAAAAACAAAAATAAAGCAATAAAATCTTGGGTTGCCTCCCAAGCAACGACTTATTTAACGTCGTGGCACGATGCAAGTCCCCACTCAAACTTCATTCTTAGGGTTCACCATGGTATCACTAGGCAACCCCCTTTGTTGTGTCGGGTTTAAATGAGAAGAAATTTGACCCATTTTGGTCTCCAACTGCTTGATAGAGACGGAATGAGAGTTCACCGTCTGGTTAAGGGACAATATAACTTTTTCATTTCCTTCAAAAAATTTATCAGACCCTTCAACCTTGTGAGAATATGAGAGAGCATATCCTTAGCCCGACCACCCTCAGAATCTTTGGGCTTTTGACACTCGTGGAGAGGAACATACCTATCCTTCTTCCCATCTCTCTCCTTCTAAGTAGGGTTGCGATACCTCCACTCTCTATCACAATCTCTCCAACCCTCATCCGTGTTTCAACCCTGGTTACCACCCGGCCTTGGGTAGTTTGTAGGATAACCACCTCCTTGGTTGGCTAAGAAGTTTACTTGTTGTAGAACGCTTCAAACTTGGCCTTATCGGGGGTTGCCATGTTTTGGTCCCTCTCTTCCTCTTTTTCAATTTGTTCTTTGGTCAATTTAAAAGTGAGAGGGGAGACCTGATCTTCACGAGTATACCATACTCGGTTACTCTTGGTCATGCCATCCAAAAGTTGGGTTGCGATAACATAAGGTTGTTACATTAAACCTCCTGGAGAAAGTTGATCAGCTACTCCCTTGTTCACAGAATCAAGGCTTCGGTAAAAGTATTATAGCAAAACGTTGTCGGGCATTCCATGAGTTGGGCATTGTAGAAACAACTTCTTAAATCTTAGCCAAGTCTCATGGATTGGCTCACCCACCAAACGCTTGAAGCTTTGAATGTTATCCCAAAGAGTCATTATCTTCGAATGGGAAAGAATTGCACTTGGAATGCAGTAATGAGATCTTCCCATGAAGTGATAGAATCTCACGGAAACTCATCCAACCACTTGCATGCTTCTCCCATTAGAGAAAATGGGAACAACCTTAGTCGGACCGACTCTTGAGATATATTCTTAAAGGAGAACGGCCCGCAAACATCAACAAAATTAATTATATGCTCATGGGCATCCTCGTGAGCCAACCCACCAAACAACCCTTTCAATTGTAAGAGCTGCAAGATGGTGCTTGTAATGTTGAACACAACGTTACCTTCAGTTAGAGGTAAGACAATGGCACTAACTCAACCCATTAGATTAGGGTCATTAGCATTCGGCTCATTAACATCATTGAGATTTCTGATGTCATCTTGGTGGCCCACTTGGCTACCATTTCTTTCGTTGACACTCATTTCCTCTGTTTTAAATAGCAACACACAAACCAAAACTATAAGTAAGTAGATTCAATTAGGACTAAAAAGAAAAAAATACAACTACACCAAAAGAATTTCAAACAACACCACTCCTCGACAACGGCGCCATTTTGATTTAACATTTGAAGCACACCTCATCAAATTTTAGGCATTCAATGATTGTAAATTAGTATAAAACCCAACTAATGAGTTGTGGTAGAATCCCATAGGGAGCGTTACGTATTCAAAAGTCAATTGGTAAGTAGGAACGTGTTCAAATCAGTCATAGGAATAAACATTATCAAATAAAGACATCATTCAAATCAGGGCGTGACACGAATGTCAAATGGGGGGTTTTGTTTTAATTATCAACTACAAACAGTCACAAACGATAAAACTTAACAATAATGAGACGGGTTCTTGGGATGTGATTCGATTATAGGCAAATATAGACAAATGGATAATTGCAACTATTAGTAAATAACTAGATATTAGTGAGTAAGCTAGGCTATAGAGGAGATAAACTTTCTCTCGAACAATTTACCCTGAATCAAGTTGATTTCTCTCAAACATCAAAAAGCATGCAATATATGAACAGCCCGCACCTTAGTCCATTCACTCTCTCGAGCTGAATTTGTGGGATTGGGTTTAGGATTCACTCTCTCGAGTTGAACCAAGGTCAACCCAATACCCACTGACCATTAATCAAAAACCTAAGTTCTAAAACCTTTCTCTCAAGCAAGGCAAGAGCACAAAGTTAGAACTGCATTTGCAACTACATTTCTTAAACTAAACCATAATTAATGATTACACTCACTTCTAAATATCATTTAAACTAACAATTAGTAATACCCATAAACTAAATCAGCCCATAATCACACCCCAAGAATTGGGGTTTAAGCTAGACATCATAAACATAGTAAAAACCGTTACCAAATTGATTATTCATCAATTGGGTAAGAGTAGATTCGTCCTTACAATGCTCCAATTCGAAGAATCTCAAAAATTCACTTCCAATTTCTCAATAGTGAAAAACTTCAATTCTTCAAAGCTTAAGAAGAACTAGAGAAAACTTTCTCACAGTTCAAAACTCAAAATATAGATTAGCTAAGGTAGGATTCATATCCTTAAACTAATTGTTCAAAAATGTATTTATAGTCGCCAAAAATATGCTGCGAAGAGTCACTCGGTGAAGTAAGTCGGTCTTGCCGAACCACTCGGTGAGCCACCCTTTGACCACTTTCATCACCCTTCTGTCTTGGCATTCAGCATCCTCAAGGTTCTGTACCTTTTGGGCGATCTAATACTGCATTTTGGAACTACTCGGTAATCCGCCGACTGCTCATTTCTCTCGCCGACTTGTTTTCTTCCCTCAGGGATTGGCATACTGGAACTTTAGGCAGACTAATTATCCACTCGACGACACACCGAGTACTCTTGGCAATCGTCAGGCTTTCCCTTCTTTATTTCTTCAGCTTGTTTGTTCCTTTTTACATGTTAGTGTCATTTCTTTGTTCCTCAATCCATATACGTGAAAATCAAGGGTTTTACATCAGTTATTGGCACAAAATATGCAGTTGAGGACACTACTTCTATATAAACAAATCCCTAAATATGTCCAAATCTCAGAGTCATCAGTATGTGAGAGCACATAGCATTTGGTTCGATCACCCAAACGCTAATCATGATTTATTTCAGCGTATTTATGTTCTTGATGGATTTTGTTGAAGTTTCTATTGGGTTCTTGATTGTTGAGTTGTTGAGAAGTTTTTGAGTTAGTTTCATGAGATTTGAAGTTAGTTTTGAGTTGATTATTGTATACTTTGGTTGGGTATTCTAATCTAAGTGTTTGGGGAAAGAACTAATTGAATCTAGATGAATTAGGGTCGAAAAATGAGCAAGAAAAATGATCAAAATTTGGGCAATGGGGGTGGGGAGCCGCACCACTCAGAGTGCCCCACAAAAAGTACTGAAATGTAGGCTCTTGGGTGCCGCTCCACTCATAGCGCCCCAACCCAACTTCTGCAGTTTTGCCTCAGGCACCCGGCACCACATAGAGCGCCAGGGTCGCCAGATCCTCTACTCTTTCCCACTTCTTTCTATTTAAGTTTCCTTGACTTGTACCTATGATTTCTAGTTGATTTCTACACTCTAAGTTACGTCTAAACATCATTATATCATCTATAAACATGAATCACAACCTTGAATCCATAAATTCAAATTCAAGGAAAGTTAAGAGTCAAGTTTAGAGAGTTCTTAGTGTCTTTTCAAAAGTCTTTTAGAAATGCTTTAAACTTGTTTTAAGACTTGACTTTTGAGTTGAGTAAAGAGTAAAGAGAAAAGAGTGAAGTTCATTTCTTCAACATAGAATATGGGGACTATGTTCCCAAAGAATAAATGTTTTCACACTTAAACAAGAAAGGAAACATCGATTTCCAAAAGAGCCTTTGAGCTAGTTTTTCAATAAAGAGTAAATGCTTTTACAATTAAGCCAGAGAGGAAACACTTATTTCCTAGAGAGCCTTTGGGCTAGTTTTTGAGTAATTATCTCAAACCACAGAAAGGAGTTATGTTTTTATGCATATGATCTTGTTATATAGTATTGAGCACAACTATGAGGGAGAGTTTAGATGATTTTCTTTGTGCTTTTTAGCATAGACTAGTGGATCCACTTAATAATTAGGCTCTATACCACTAGCATGGAATAGGACGGCTCTAACAGCGTGAGGAAAAATTTTGTTTCATCACATAGCTCTTAATTGATGGTTGTCGATTAGAGAAACTCTCATAGAAGTATTTTGTATTCTTATATACACAAAGTTATCTATATCTTCATATACAAATAGAGTTTATATTGTATCTTTGCATACAAATTGAATTACTATTGTATTTTTCAATAAATAGAGTTGTTATCCATGTTTTAAAGGCTTTTCTTTATACTGCATTTATATTGTTGCTTTATATTGAGATGAGTTAAGTTGAGTTAGGTTGAGCCTAGGTATGTTCTTTCAGATTCCTTTCAAGCTTATGTCTTGTTTTAGGATTCCCCTAGCATGCTCGTACATTCAATGTACTGATGACAGTTGGCCTGCATCTTTTTATGATGCAAATATAGGTAACAAGGATCAACATCAAGTGCATCGTTGATTCTAGTTGAGCTTCAGAGTTGTTGGTGAGCCTCCTTACTTCCAGAGGACCCCTTTTTATTACTCTATCATTTTAGTTCATTAGGATTTTGTGGGGCTTGTCCCGACGTCCATCTCAGTTGTTAGAGGCTTCATAGACAGTTAGTTGATATTAGTTCTTGAATCTTTCCATTCCTATTTTGATGTGTGAGACTTGAGCGCCATTTTTGCTAGTGAGTGTTCTTTATACATTCTAAGTTATTTATTGATATTTCAGTTTACTTCTTAAAGTATTTTTATCATGAGTAAGTCTTCTGCTATAAGTTAAGCCAGGTCAGGGGTTCACTTGGGGCTAGCAATGGTTTTTGAGTGTCAGTCCTGCCGAGGGTGTAGGCTCGGGGCGGGACATAACGTACCAGTGACCACATCAAGAGAATCTTCCTGATCCTGGCGAGCCTCGAGAGCATACAACTTGTTCTTGCAATGACCGACACCTTTACCAGATGAAGCACCCTACTGAGTTGGGCGACCTACTAGTGTTGTTGGAGCTGTAGACTAAGCCCTATTATTGTTACTTCTTTGTCCATGTTTATAAGAAGGGAAATCTCTCAACCTGTGACCAGTCTTACCACAACCAAAAAATCCTTCCTTTCCTGCAAGACACTCGCCTGGCTAGTTCTTACCACACTTTGGACAAGTTGGGTAGGTCGTGTTACCTCAAGCACTCCGTTGAGACTTTGAGCCTGATGTCCTACTTTTCTGATCCTATCGGATCCTGGTGATTGAGAACTAGCTGATGAAGGTGCTGGAGTTGAAGACCTTTGCTGATACTACGAGCGATTTCCACCACCTGATTTCTGCTAAGAGTACTCATAGTTCCCTGTTCTAGCCTTTTGTTATCCTTAGCTAGTTCTCTAAGCTTATTTTGCTCAACATACTGAGCATGAGTCATGAGTCTAGAGATATTCATATCCTCCAACAACATAGCATTTCTGCACTCTCTTTTCACCAAGTCAGATACCCCAAATAGGAACTTACACATTTGTGCCTTGGAATCGGCAACCACATGTGGAGCATACCTAGAGAGCTAGGTGAACTTAAGTTCGTACTCTTTGACTGACATAGAACCTTGCCTCAAATTCATGATTTCCAGAGCTTTAAGCCTCTCTCAAATCTCTTGGGAAGAACCTGTCTAGAAAAGGTCTAATAAAACACTTTCAAGTCACAGGAGCTACATTCTCTCCCATGCTTCCCTTCTGATGTGTTAACCATATGCAAGCCACATCTTTAAGTTGATAGGAAGCGAACTCTACCTTATCATTTGCAGTAACTTACATCACTCCAAAGATCTTCTTGACCTCATTACTAAAGTTCTGGGGATCTTCACCAACTTGCGACCCTAGATACTCATGCGGATTCATCCTAAGAAAATCACGGACCCTAGTTGCCACTGATCCACCACTAATATTTCCAGGAACTGGAACTTGTTAATTGTTTTGGTTCGCTACACTCTGGGTCAAGAGTTTGATAGTGATCCAAAACTCTGTATTCGAAACCTCATGGTTTGGGACTGGAGGAACTGTGTTAGCTTTATTGGCATTAGCATTCCTTGTGTAAGCTCTATGAGGAGGATGATCTAAACCGCATAACGTCGAGTTAGAAAGGAGATAATACCCACGAATGATAAGAATAGTAAGAAAGTGAAGTTTTTCCTAAAACACTTCATAGCCTCTCCCTCATAGGTGTGGCGCACTTAACACTCACGAAAATGACTGTACTCAGTGCGGCTTGTCAGACATCCTAGGACTCTTAAACCTATTGCTCTGATACCAAGTTTATCACGGCCCGAGGCTACCCCTTTGACGTAAACACGGGACCTAAGATCACGAGTGACCCTAAGCTAACCCTAAACTGGCATAACATAAGAATATAAAAAAAATGAAATAAGAGACACTATGCAGAAGTTTAAAACATGAGATGTACTAAAATGGTGGGGGATAAGCAATACTAGTCTGAAGATAAATATTGGATGAGAGTTAATAACACTGACTATAACTCAAAACTAAAGTTGAATATAACTATGTTTGAAATAAGCCTCTAACTGACTACAAATGCTGGGACATGCACCCAATTAACTCTAGCAAGACTGAAACTAAAATGAAAGACTGAATGTAAAAGAACATGTATGTCGTCCTCGAAAAATGAGGACTCACCACTGATACTGCTGAATACGGATTAGGAACCGATCTACACGTGATCTGAATGCTGAGGTCTTGAACCTACATCACGAAAAGATGTAGCACAGAGTATGTGTCACTATTTGAAAGGTACTGAGCATGCAGGATATGATAAAATTGAACAAAACATTTTGCCAACAAATTTTACAAACAACTTAAATTTGTTAGTATTTTACTAAAAATTATCAACATATTTCTAACCAAATTATATTTTATCAACATATTTCTAACCAATCTATAAACCACACTGAACAAAACTAAATGCAAAGCGCTAGTTAGTGGATGTCCAAAAAAAAAAGATGTACAAAATATTAACACACCTTTGGATTGAACAAACTATGTACTTAGGATATAAATCATTTGAAGTATTAATTCTACAGTCCTTCAACAGACCAAGACTTAGGTTTTGCATCACCCTACTAGAGAAAATTTAAACATGACATGGTTCATTCAAATTGCAGTGAAATCACAAGTATTCATCAACAAATTAACAATAAACACTAATGAACTAAACAAAGAAAATATAGACAGTCAACAAAATTAATGAAACAACAGAGAAAAAGAATAGAATGTGGACCTTAATGTAAACAAAAAATTTAAGGTTTAAGAGAGGAACTCCAATAAAATCCAACTGCTACAGATTTTCATTAAAGATCCTTGGGTAAGATATTACTCTATAACCAAATGAGTAAACATGATGTCAATCCCACCAAAACTCAAGAACGACAAATTTAGCTTAAGCAAACGAGCAGATGAGAAGAACTAATGGTAGTTTTATGTAAAACTTTGTAGGAATTTCACAAGAAACTAAGCTATTTGGCATTCAAAAGATCAAGTCAGTACTCATTTTATTGCATGAAAAAATAAAATAACTCAGTCAAAGAATTTGAACCATAGAATTTATAAATAATAAGTAGTTAAAAAGAATTAAATATAGCTATGGCACGATTGGAAATGGTTTAAACTCCACTTTTCGTTGGGGAATGAATTGGTGGTCTACGTATATGAACTTGAGTAATTCTCGCCTCATGAACTAGCTTTTGTTGTTGAGTTAGGCTCAGGTTACATATTTTTGCGTGACCAAAGCTTAAGGACATAAATTATGGATCAAAACATTTCTAAGGTTTTATGTTGTCCATGCTTAGACTTCTACAAAGGCTCTCTGGTTCTTAATCATCAAAGAGGTGTTATTACATAGTTGAATGACCATATAACTCCTTTAAGAATTATTACTGAAACAAGAAACTCTTACAGTCAAAATAGATAAATTGATGTTGATTTATGAACTGAGGAATAGTCAATAACCTTTTCTAATATCAAGCTAGAATAAAACATTTGAGAAGTACCACTGAATGACTAAAATGGTACTATCTCATTACCAGAAAACAGAGAAAATGAACTCAAGTGAGTAAGTGTGGTTTTACTGAAAACAACTCTTAGAAAGATCATCTCAATCCCTCATATTCAATGTTTTCCTAAGTCATACCACTATCATGACTAGGCTAACAGTGGGCGAGAGTGATCACTTAAACCATGCTATCTTATCAATAATAACTCAAGATTATATGATGCACTGATCAATTTTGATATGGAAATGAACGGCAAATAATAATTAAAAAAATGAAAAGAAACTCATTTTTATTCTTGTGTTTAACTTTGATAAGGCATGAAAATTCTGGGGATTACAACTTAAATGCATTGCTTATGCATGATTCAAACAACCAGCCGAGAAACAAAGTGATGTAGACAACAAAAACTATTGAATGACACTGAAAAGACAAAAAAATCTTTCTAATACCACCTAATACAAATATACAATCTTTTACTAGAGATCTTCCTATTCAAAAGAACACCCTCATTTTTTCAAACAATAGTAATGACTCTTAATAGATAAGATTAGCAATCAAACCTCGAAAACAAAAGAACCCTCAATTTAAACTCAATACTTTTAGAGAGAAATAATGAAAACACCCAAACTATTGACAGTCTAAAAAATACCCCTTTGCTTGATTAATTGAATTTAAATAATGTACCCAAATCTTGCAACATTACTGAAATACACCCCTAAATTCTCGTCAAGTTTAAGATGTTTTGAACATTTCTCTTGGCTTTTTATTAAGAGTTTCATGCTCCTACAAGAGTCTAAGACCACTTGTTATGTCAAGTGGCAGATTGGGGTGCATCTAAGTTTAGTTAGTCAAGTAGAGAGATGACTTTACGGCTGTCAATAATTTGGGGACGAAACTAACAATTTGCATTAATCTCATACTTTTAATAATACATAGATAAACAATCATTACAGAAACAGTTATATCAGTACTGTGACTACACATTTTACAGTCAAAATGTTCATATCAAGGTAATCTAATGATAGCCACACACATCCTCAATCTAAGAAAGTACAGAACTACAAAACTCTACCCATTAAGGAGTACTGTTATAAGTTTAACTCGTGTATCACTTGAATATGCTAATTCACTAAACATTTAAACTATCAATTGAATTATTATTACTAGTTTAAGAAAATTATCAAACACTTCACAGGCACAAAGCAATTCCATAAGCTGATGTGTTAGAAAACCTTCATTATCTAGATGCAAACTACAATTTCTAAACATTGAATTATTATAGGGTGACACGTGAATGAAAAAACGACAACTAGACAACGCACCTAACGAGAAAAAACATCAAACAGAAACTGGTAAGACGAAGAAGGATTTACCAAACAAACACTCATCTACTTGATTTACCCTTCCTCTCCACTTGCGTCTTACTCCATGCCCGTGCAACCTCTGTAACCAGTTGAGGCCCACGAAGGCCCTAAGCTCTTTGATAATTTTATGAATGAACGTGTTTGTGGAGCAGTTGAGTCCAATTGAAATTTCATAAGTCGGGAGAGGGAATTTAGAAATTAACCTTATGAAAAAAAGAGTGGGAAAAACGAGAGGGAATTTCACCCTCCAAAAAATGATTTGAATCTAATTACCTAATTATCCCATAGTCTGCAGATAAAAAAAATAATAAGATGGTGGCATGGTGCCTAATATTTCCTTTTCACTATTTTTCTCTTCTTTTTTTTCTATATATAAATTTGAGGAATAGAACTAACTTTGATTAAAATATAAACATAACTGAGATGTATACTATAAAAACAAAAGCAACAAAAAACAAAATATCTAGACAAATGAAAATCTAAATGTAGAACAAGCTCATATTAACTCAATAAAACAATTCATTAAATATTTAAATTGCTAAATATCTTTGATTAATGAAAATGTAACAAGAGAGTAAAATTTTTAAGTCTTTTTTAGAATGATACCTATTCAAACGATTTCTCATTTTAATGTCAAGACGTGCTACTTGTATCTTATGGTGAAGGTTGTTATTTTTTAATCTTACCTAATCTTGTATGACTGCATATCCAACATCCACTTCTCTTAAATATTCATCTCATGGAAATATATTGAACTTTACCGACCTAGTGTTTATTACCGTAAAAATGTCATCATATGAATTTACCTTCTACTTTAGTGTATACATATATATATCACATAACACCTCAACAACTTTTTTATTTTAACCATTCAATTACATATTATAGGAGTAACATTCTCATCTATTAATTCATTCTCTTGAAAGAATGAACCTAAATATCTAATTTGTTTGTACTTTGATACTGCAATTCAATGTACAACTTAATTTGCTTTTCTCATGCTAATTAAACATGCAATGCATATAATCAATCGTATTTCTACTTTTCATACTTACCTTATTCTCTAAAGTGTTTTCTATACTTCAAGTTTTTGGTTTACTTCCTATTTTGTATAACTATCACAAATTGTAATGAATTGTGGCATTTACAAAGCTTCACAATTTGATGGAATTTGCAGAGGTTATCACAAACCTCCACAATAAAACCGTTACAAATTATAATAAATTACGTCATTTACAAAACTTCACAATTTGATGCAATTTGCGGAGGTTATCACAAGCCTCCACAACAAAACCGTCACAAAATAAATTATACAGTGGGAGTTAAAATAAACGCTACAAAATGATTTTATAGTGGAGTTTCTTAAGACCCCCACAAATAAACCTCTACAAATTAGCCTATTTTTTGTAGTGATTTAATGTGGTGGAAAGAAACCCTCTTTTTCTACACCTATAATGGTGTATTTATACACCTAGGGTTAGGGTTAAGGATAACTAATTGGCGAATGGGCTAATCAAATTATTGGTGGACCTGACCCAATAATTATTGAAATATCGACACACTAGAAAACATAAGCCTTATATACTCCTTAAAATCCTACATTAAAATAATTACCTAACAAAGCTACCATATTACCTAACAAAGCTACCAAATTTAGATGAATATACCCAATTCCTTATTTCACACATATTTAGAAATTGTATTTGGACAAAATAAAATGTGTCGCCTATATTGTTGATGTTTCTTTCCCACGACATTACTCTACCAATTTAGCACCATTTAATTTTAATTTCTTCAAGTTCAAATTAGAGATTTCCCTAAATTCGCACTTTTTTGGGATTATTCATATCAGGTAAATATTATTAACGGTAAGTGTATCAATGTATTTCTTCTTTTAATGACAGGATGGTTGTTGAAGGATAATCATCCAAACATAAAGTACCAAAAATGTATGCGATTTCTTTAATGTATCTACTATATCATAATATATTTTGTATAAAAAAGATAACATGATACATCATATATAAGAAAGGTATCATGATATGTCATGTATTGGAAATGTATCATTATGTAATGTATCAAAAAGGTATCGTGATACATCATGTATTGGAAAGGTATCGTGATACATCATGTATTGGAAAGGTATCGTGGTACATCATGTATTGGAAATGTATCATTATGCAATATATCATAAAGGAATCAATACACCATCTATCATAATTATATTATAATGTAATTTATCTGGAAAGTATCATGATACATCATATATTATAAAGGTATCATGATACATCATATATCATAAAGGTATCATGATACATCATATATCATAAAGGTATCAAGATATCATCAACTATAGAATCTATGTAACTGTTCTCTACATTTCAAATCTTGAAATATCATATCTCAACTTAAATGGTTCACATAGTTGATGCACCACAATAATCGTCTAACTTTCATAATCTAATTCACAACCCTCAATTAAAAGAAAAAGAAAATTAAGCTAATGGGATAAATAAAAACCATCATTTAAAAAAAATTGAGATTGATTATTACTGGTATATCTATTTGTCATGACCCAATTCCTCGATTCATGATGACACCTACTATAACTCTCTAGTAGGTAAGACTACTTGTAACCCAAAACAACAAGTAATAGATATAAGGGTAGAAACAAATCAGAGGCAGTAATTGAATAATAGAAATGGAATAACAAACAAACGCAAACCAAAATGATATCTATACAAAAGATCCCTTTAAGAACCGTGAAGTCACAACTACAGATTTGTCTAAACACAGAAGTTTTAAGTCACAAAAATGGACCCAAAATAAATCTTGTCTCAAAAAGGGAAAGACTAGCTATCAAATAAAGGTAGAGGTCAGTAAGTACATGACGCAAAGTAATTACCCTCACCTCAGAACAAAAGCTCCAATGGGCTTGAATAATCAATGCCGGTAGCAAGTAATCAGACTTACATCACAGAACATATGCAGAGTGTAGCATTAGTACCAAAACAACATGTACTTAGTAAATTTCATAGGCTGATTAACTTACAAGGGTAGTGCAGACCAGAGCAAGAGGGAGTCAAGTCAACTATTATGGTTGTGCCATTTGGTAAGCCAAAGTAGTCTACTGATAATGAAAAGATGATAGTAGACCCAACGGGACCACCACACCCTAACACCCGAATATTTATGAAAATTAAAAGCAATATGAAATGATAGAATATAGATATACAAGATGTCAAAGTGGAATTTAAAAGAAATGCTAACGAGTGTACAAATAACAGAAAAAGAAGTAAGTTCAACTAACTAAACATAACTTACCCCCATAAGCCCAAAAGCTACACGCATTTCACAAGTTTAAGTAAAAACCTAAACACACCCCCCATAAGTCCGACAGGTGTACATTATGGCTAAATTTATTAAGAGCAAGGCGTAGCCCATACCTCAAACTTTAGATAACCTCCAGGTAACAAATAAGAGCCTCTTAAAGCTTGGGAGTACAAATCCTGAACCTCAAACTGCAGGTGATCTCTCAAGGGGCAATAGGCAGAAGATAGAGTGTATCAAAACCGTACAAATAAGGGGTTTTGATTTCTGGGTACAAATGGTTTCTCAAATATCTTGTTCATATTTGTATTAACATATCTTTTTTCTTCTTTTGTAGAACCTTGAGTCATCGATTATAATGGCTTCCAAAGGACCTTATTTAAATTCATCATCACTGAACCATGGTGGAATGACGTCTATTAGTAGATAATAAACACAATACTCTATGCTCGAACCAACTACAGTGCCCAATGGTTAAGCAAATCCTGAAATCCCAAACGCAATTCATGAGGCTATGGAAAGAGGGATAGTGGATATAAGACAAATTAAAGTGGAGTCGTCACCTCATCGAAGGCTTATTTCTATCAGACTCAAGTATGCTACACAAGTCCATAGGGAGTTAACCATCTGAAATGATGTCGAAAGAGAATAAGGCCAAACGGCTCCAAATATAGCACGACTACGGCTAGCATTAGTCTAAGCCTAGACTAAGGTCAAACATGCTCAAACAATCAACAATAACATCAATTGAGGTCAACCACAAGGTAAGGGTAATCACATACCACAATCAACATGTTCCAAATCTTGAAAATCCCAAAATACGCTTAAAACATGATATCTAACAAACTAGCATGGTTAACTATGTTTCAATCCCCAATTAGCACAAATAAATATGATTTCAGATATTCAAGCTCCATCTAAGGAATGGAAAGTCGTAGCCTACCTTTAGGATAACCACAATTAGATGCTCAGAATAGTGGAAACCAACACCATGCTACAATTCAGACTTTAAAAAACAACAAACAAGATAAGGTTGTCCCAAACTAGAGGAAAACACCACAAATAAAGTCTCTCTGATACTTCCCAATAACACACCTAGGTAGCCCTGCACTTTTCGAATATAGTGAAGTTCAAATAACCAAAATCTAGGATATTTCAGAGGAGAAATCACCAAAGGAAAATTATAATTCCTTGTTCATCAGGCTTGGTCTTTAAATAAAGACTAGACCAAAATCCTACTTCGTGAATAAGGCAAGAGGGGCCTGAAAATGTGGAGGATCAACAATTAACCCTTGTCAAATGTGATGAAGGCCTTACAAATGCTAAGGGTAAAGAATCAAGGCCATGTGAATGCGGCAGGGATGCCTGAACCCAGATAGGAGGAAACTAACCCATCGCCAATGAAGCATGGACCTGGGGCAAATCCTGACCAAATTCATTAGTCTTTGCACACATGCAGGCAAAATATTGATTGTACCAACTTATTCAAATCAACTGATTTTTGACAACTCAAAATCTCCAATAGGGTTCTCATAATTTATTCCAAACCTTGTGCACGCAAAGGAGATATGCAAATCTATCAAATTAAACATTCCAAACTCAATGGAGTAGTAAAAACTTCCACCGGCGCCACTCCCAATATCATCAACACCTTGTAAACCTCATCAATGAACTCTTGAGGATCTTCCTCAACCTTAGAACTATGAAACTCCATACGATTCATTCTAGTGAAGTCCCTCACTATAGTTTCCGCCGTACCCACATTTGGGTTCATGGGAACCGCAACCCCCCTATTGGATTGAGCCATCATGGCTTGAGCCAATACCTGAAAAGTAGCCCTAAACTCTGCATTAGTGACTTGCTCAACCAAAGGGTCGACCGGAGTTTGAGAAGCTTGATAAGGAGCTTCATGTTCTGCATTCTCCTTCATATTCCTTCTAGCATAAGCTCTTCAAGTAGCCATATCCTGTAGAGCATCATATAGGGATTAAGAGAGAGACTTTATAGATTTAAACTCTATGGACCGACTTTAGAGTAATGAATAAGTGGTGTTTCCTAAACATCTTGGAGCCTCTCATTCATAAATGAGGTAGGCTTCACACTGATGAATAAGACTCTACTCGACGTGGCTTATAAGGTATCTTATGACCATTCTAAATCTTGTGCTTTGATTTCTAAGTTTGTCACGACCCAAGGGTATACCCTAGATGTAACATGGTGTATAGGACCCCAAGAGGCTCCATACAATCCACTTAGAATTCCTAACATAAGAAATAGAACATCAGAGATAAATAAATACATTTCAAGTTCTAAACATTTTATAAAAGTAAAGCGGAAGACTAAACATTTGTCTCAATAGCCATCTAATAGAATAGAATGAAATATGGCCTACCCCATACATCTTGTCCAAAATAGAAAATAAGAAATAAAGTTAAAACAATGAAAATATGTCCTCAAAGCATAAGAACTTACCCAAGTTCGGAAATCTCGTAATCAACCACTAGCCACAAAACTGAGGATCCTGGCTGTCAGACCCTACATTTGGGGAAACATAGGCAAGAGTATTCATTAGTACAAAATAATGTACCAAGTATGATAGCAATGCATTAAACATTTAAATCATTCTAAAATAGGTGATTTCATGGCATGCAATTGACAAAGCTAAAACATGATATAAAAGGGTTAGAAAGCATAAGTCATAAAACGTGGTAAATGCAACCTAACATCTTTAAAACCTATATATTCATGTGAGATACTTCTTAAAGTGACCTTAGTTGGTTATTATTATTGTGGGAAGTAGTCTTAACCGACATAGAGATCATGAATTTCTAGATTAAGTGGATTCCACTAGCTAATGTCTATCTAGAAAATCATCCTATGGGGGCACATAGGTAAGGGATAAGGAGATTTCTTCTAAAAACCAACCTCTACTAACGGGAGATCCTCCATCTCAATATCCTCTCGGTGCTAAGCATAATTCCCACAGAGTAGTCATTTTCTTAACTCATTCTTATTTTCCATGGAAGGGCACGTCATCTTGCCAATCCAAGATAAGTTTCATTAGTATATCTCTTTATGTTTGATTCATTTAGGTGAGAAAACCTTTCAATCTTAGAATCCTTACTATGTGAGAAAACCTTTCACAATCATACTTTCATGTGTATATGAGAAATCCTTTGAATAACACAACAACATCATCATTGATACTTCACTCTTTAAGAATCCTTAAATGTTTTTCATATATTTCATAAGAACATGCATAGTTCCATAATTCAGCCTTTTAAGGTTCAAACCCACTTTCAATCATATTTATCTAAAAAACATGGGTTACACATGGGTTCATGAAAATTCATCATAATTTCATGTAATTCTATAAATTCATGCTTGATTTCATAAAACTGTTTTTTCATAATCCAAGACCCACATTATGTGCTCATAACAAGTAAAACATAGGGATTACATGGGTTCATAGGGGAATCATCATAAAATCATAGTATTTCATCAATTCATGCATAAGAGATCATAATTCAATCATTTAATTCAATAATCAAGAAAACCCATTGAATTGAAGAAAATCCTAACTCAATTGGGGATTTCTAACTTTGAAATAGGAGAATTTGGGAACTCCATGAATGGTAGGAATCCATGGATGAAAACTATCATACCTTACTATGAAAGACCAAAATCAATCGAAAAATGAAGTCTTGATCTTGAACCCTAGCTTGAATCTTCTTCTTCAATATTCTAGAGACAGGATTACCTTTGGGTGAGAAAGACTCAACTTCTATTATTGAGTTTGAAAATATTGAAGAGAATGAAATAATTTGCGGTTAAAATCACTTATATAGGGGTTTTAGGCATGGGAAAAACGATGTAGTATTAAGATAAAACAATTAGGAAAAGACCCAACTACCTTTAGAATAATTGCCGACCTTTAACATATTGGCCTTGACCGAAATACCGTGGTTTGAGCGACGGTTCGTCCTGCATGTCTGTCATCTTCATCAAACACTGGACATTGGGGTAATGATCCACATACCACAATCCACAGACCATGGACCCAACGACGGTCCATTGGTCCAGGTCGTGATTTATGGTCCTCTGGCCTTTTTGGGCGGCCAATCCACGGACAAGACCCACAATCCGTGGCTCACCATGAGCTTTGGTTGGCCTTCGTCGGATGGCACCAGAAACTTCTTAAAATTGCTATCTATCCCGTTCTCAAGTTCAAGGTGTTACAATTTGTAAGTCCCCGAGACTACCCCTAGATGAAACCTAGGACCGAAAACCACAAATGTTCTCAAGATAACCCTCTTAGCATTGGCATGACTGAAAAATGGAACAAATATATGAACCGAAGCTAAACTGGAGAAATGAACAACTTAATTTGCAATATAAATAAGGTTCTAAAAATTACAATCAGAATATAACTGACCACCTGACTCTGTTAAAAAGCCTATACTACTAGCGAGCTGCTAGGACAAGTTCCAAGATAACTCTAAATAGTTAAATATTGAATAAGCAAACTATGTAGTGAAATGAATATGAACTACAAGTCCTCAAATGAGGAGTACTCGCCAAACTGGGTAGAGGTGTGTCCAACCAACTAACTACTGACTGAAGAGCAGGCTACAGAATCTACATCATAAAATGATGCAGCACAAAGAAGTATGTGGTCAGGCCTATCGAACGAACTGAGTATATGAGAGGTGCATAAGGAAAATAATTTATACTTGAAAGCATGCTTAAAACTGTTTATACACAAACCTACAAGTATAAGTTTATACACAAACCTCAGTTCTTTAGCACAAAAACAGTCCAATACAACTTCACGAGTTCAAATCGTAGACTAACCAGCGTATCAAAGTCTTCAACTCGTACACGAGGATAGACAACCTTAAAAATTGAATTCAATACCTTATTTACTTTATACTAGCTCAATAATTATGGCGTAACATAGGTTATCATCACAAGTAAGCCTAGCCTGTACAGATACGACTATAGTCCGAAAACAGAAATTCTGCCCAATAAAAGCACTACATGTCGCAATTTAGATTTGAAACAGAAAACGGCCAAAATGGAATTTATATCCTCCATAAAAGATGTAGGTATATCTCTTAAGCTTGCAAATAATCAAGAATCAACGCAAAATATGCTTTGTACAAAATGATATAATCAAAACTCTAACAGTTGAACATATAGGATTTCAAATTCAAGAATCTGGACAGAACATGTCAGATGTCGTGTCCCTTATTTCGTAGTCATAAAAGCTGAATTAGAGTTTACCATAAACGGAAGAGTTGTAGGTATAGGAATCAGCTTTCCAAATCATATTTATTCACTGAAAAAGGAGTTATACAAAACGAGAAATTCTAAAAGTACTAAACACTACTCAGCTAAAAAAACAAGTTTTGATTACTCACAAAAAGGTAGGATGTCTCGATTTCCAGCTAGAAGGACCAAGGTTTTCTCTTGTTATTTTGATGAACAACTGGTTAGAAAATATTCTTAGGTTCTTGGAGTTCAGTTTCAAACAAAAATCACAAGAGGAGGTGTGATAATATAGTCATAAAGAGTGATGCTTAGTCACATATACAACTGTCACTAAAAGGTGCTGCCCCAAATTATTGTGTGCTGCCCAAAATGTATACATATATACCTATATGTATATAATTGATACCAACACTTCCAATTCATATGTAATTTTAATTAGAAAAATTACGTAAATACCTCCATACAATACTAAATTATGAGCATAATTTATTTTAAGCAAGGTTGCAAATATCACATAATTTCAAAATAATCAGGAGGTGTTTATCGTGGTCTTCACTACTTCTGGAAAATGTTAAAAAATCATCTATAAAAACAACCACAACCTGATCAAGATAAGGCTTGAATACTCGATTCATTAGATCCATGAATACCGCAGGAGCATTTGTTAATCCGAATGGCATCACCAAAAATTCATAATTACCATATTGAGTTCTAAAAGCAGTTTTAGGAATATCTTTCTCTGTAACACGCAGTTGGTGATATCCATACCTTAAATCAATTTTTGAGAATACTTTAGCACCTTTAAGTTGGTCAAACAAATCATCAATACTTGGTAGTGTATAACTATTCTTGATTGTTATTCTGTTCAATTGT
The DNA here is from genome assembly GCA_029582625.1 of Solanum boliviense. NCBI lineage: Eukaryota > Viridiplantae > Streptophyta > Magnoliopsida > Solanales > Solanaceae > Solanum > Solanum boliviense. Next base: position 28,255 of record JAJOOJ010008678.1, read on the forward strand.
CGATAGTCAATACAAAGCCTAGGAGTGCCATCTTTCTTCTTTACGAATAAAACAGGGGCTCCCCAAGGAGAAACACTAGGTCGAATAAAACCTTTCTCAAGTAGTTCCTACAATTGAGCTTTCAATTCTCTTAACTCTGCTGGAGCCATTCTATAAGGGGTGATGGAAATTCAACCTCTCTTTCTGGGGGCAATCCTGGAAGGTTTTGTGGAAATACTTCTAGAAAATCACGTACAACAGGTATGTCCTTGATAAAAGGACTCTTCAACTATGTATCAACTATGTGAGCAAGGTATGCCCCACAACCTTGACGCATCAACTTTCTTGCCAAGGCCGCAAAAATAAAACTAGATGTCATTGATATTTCTTCTTGTACAAAGATGTGCGAAAATGTAGGATCTTTAAAAGTCACATGCTTAGACGTACAATCTACCACCACATGATATTTATAAAGCCAATCCATCCTGATAATAACATCAAAATCCTTGAAGGGCATTTCAATCAAATCAATAGGGAAGACTAGGTTTTGAATCACGAAGGGACAATCTTGGTAAACTTGATTACACACAACTTGATAACCCAAAGGACTTTCAACCAGCACATCGTAATTAAGTCTCACAGATTTCATATTTTCATGAAGAACAACTGATGAACAAATATAGGAATGTGTAGAACCAGGATCAAATAATTTAAACACACATAAGCCAAATAAGTGAAATTTACCAACAACCACATCTTGTCCATCTTGATCAACCCTCTGCTTCATAGCATAAGCGTGTGTAGTAGCCCTTTGCCCACTAGCTTGATTAGCTTCGCTTGTACCTGCTACCTCGGTGTTTTTAGGTCTTGCGCCTCTATTAGTTTGAGCAGGATTGACAGAAGGCTTATGAACTGAGCCTTTAGCTCTCAACGATGGAGCATTATTAGGATTAAGACAATCCTTCACTTTATGATCAAAGCTCCCACAATTGAAACATGCACCAGAAGCTCTCCTGCATGTACCACAATGATTCTTTCCACATTGTGGACAGGTGGGAATGCAAGGCTTGCCTTGGCCATAATTTGGAGTTCTAGCTATAAAAAATTTTAATATGTTTTTCCTTTGTTGAGGTGGCTTGTTATCACTACCAGCCTTAGAATTATCAAACCTTCCCTTTTTTGATAGACCCCCAAAATCTGGTCTAGGCTTTCGTAATCTGTTTTCATTTCTACTAGCTTCTTCTTTATCAAGTATTCCTATGTAAAATCAGCAGACACTAACTTACAAAATTTCTCATGTTGCAGGATCGCCACATTCTTCCTAATGGAATCATTTAAACCGTCTTCAAACTTCCTGCACTTGTATGTTTCCTATTTAATAATACCACCAGCATAGCGAGAAAGCCTCAGAAACTTCGGTTCGTATTCAACAATAGACATGCCTCATTGCCTTAGATTCATAAACTCCTTTTTCTTTGCATCACAATAAGCAGCTGGGACATACTTCATACAAAATTCCTTAACAAAATCATCCCAAGTAAGAACAGGAGGTTTTACCTTGGCATTCGGAACACTTACTCAGCAATCATAAGCATCCTTTTGTAATAGTGAAATAGCATACTTAAATTTTGCAACACCCAAACACTTTAACTGCTCAAATACCCTTTCCATGCGATCAAACCATTGTTCAGCATCAGTGGGATCAACAGTGCCTTCAAACTCCACTCCACCCATTTTCCTCATTTTCTCATAGTTAATCCCGTGGTTATCATGCATCGATTCAGCCGTGTGGTTGAAAAATTAAGCCATTTGTTGGAAATGAGGATTCATGGTTTGAGTACCATGACTCATGTAGGATGTAGACCAACTCTTACACCTTGATGGTTTCCCATTTCAGAACCACTAGTGTGGGGAACATACTGGTTCGAGATATGTTCTCCAACCCCTTCCAGTGCATAAGCTTGGGAAACAGAGTCACCCAAACCTTCACGAGCAGCTTTCATAGGTTGGTCAGAAGAAGTGGCCATGACATAATTCCTTCAAAAGGAAAGATCACATTGCATTAGGGATATGTAATTGATGCATATGCACTCTACATGCGATAAAAACATTATAAACCATGTAATTGACCAAATAATATAAATAAAACCTTTTTCGAAAGTGAACAAGTATACAAGTAATTCAAATCAAAATTCCTAGAACCACAAACCTAGGCTATGATACCAACACTTGCAGCGACCCTTTTTAAAGAGACTTAACTTATACTTGCGACACTCAAAAGCAATTAACGAGGGCATACTGATTATAATCTAGTAGAAGGATTAGATGCATAATGACCTCCGAAAAGTAATTTAAGCAAATAACTGATGAGCTTTTCATGTATATACATTATCCTCACACTCAAGGATGAAATAACAAGAATATTACAAGCTTTCGAGTACTGAAATCAGCATGCTCATGCTTCACACAAACATTCGAAACAACTAGTACATTTAGGATATTACAAGACTTGAGTTTACACACCCCAAAAAGAACAAAACATATAGCCATATTTATATTATAACTCATGGTGACATGATCAAATCAGCCCTCAAAATCCATGTAAATATACAACACATAGAATATGTACAAGTCCCAAGGTTTATACAAAATATAGATGTCTATATGCAAATGTGATCTTCCTTAAGGCTCTCAAAACATCCATCTCCAATGGCCAGCTGCAAGCATCATCTCAAACAACTCCTACGATAGAAACAACTATTGCTAAGCATATAGCTTAGTGGTGTAAAAACTATAGGTTTGGTGACCTTAAATTTAGCAAGTTATCATTCTCAAGTCAAGGGTTGCATAATTGAACATAATAAATAAATCAAGTAAACAATATATAAAGAGTATCAAGTTCGATATTTAAAGATCCAAATGTCAAGAACGCTCATAGCACAATTTTCCAAGAGATTCAACAACAAGGCTCGCCCAATATATATATCATGTCGTCACACCAAGCACAAACAGGTATCAAGAAGGGTCAAAACCCAATAATCAAAAGAACGAAGAACAATATTAAAAATGGATTTCTAGTTCGTACGTAAAATGGACAACTTCAATTCTTAAGACGGACAAAAAATCTAGAGTCAAGATGGTAAATGATATGAATCAAGAGGGATGCCAAGAGTGACAAAGTCACAGCCAAAAGAAGGACAAGGTCCCAACAAGAGTGCCAAGTGATCAAACAATCCATACAAGTGGGTGAGTTACACAAGTGTCTTTAATGTATTAAAGAATACCAATACAACAATGCAAAGTGACAAGAGGTAACCAAGGTACCAAAGTAAACTTTCTGATATACCAACAGGTAAAGAGTACAAGTATAAGTTTATACACAAACCTCAGTTCTTTAGCACAAAAACAGTCCAACACAACTTCACGAGTTCAAATCGTAGACCAATCAGCGTATCAAAGTCTTCAACTCGTACACGAGGATATACAACCGTAAAAAATGAATTCAAAAACTTATTTACTTTCTAGTAGCTCAATAATGATGGCGTAACACAGGGTTATCATCACAAGTAAGCCTAGCATGTACAAATATGACTATACTCCAAAAATAGAAATTCTGCCCAATAAAAGCACTTCTTGTCGCAACTTAGATTTGAAATAGAAACCGCCAAAATGGAATTTATATCCTTCATAAAAGATGTAGGTACATCTCTTAAGCTTGCAAATAATCAAGAATCACCGCAAAATTTCTTTGTACAAAAAGATATAATCAAAACACTACCAGTTGAACATATAGGATTTCAAATTCCAGAATCTGGACAGAACATATCATATGTTGCATTCCTTATTTTGTAGTAATAAAAGCTAAATTAGAGTTTACCATAAACAAAAGAGTTGTAGGTATAGGAATCAGCTTTCCAAATCATATTTATTCACTGAAAAAGGAGTTATACAAAATGAGAAATTCTAAAAGTACTAAACACTACTCAGCTAAAAAAACAAGTTTTGATTACTCACAAAAAGGTAGGATGTCTCGATTTCCAGCTAGAAGGACCAAGGTTTTCTCTTGTGATTTTGATGAACAACTGGTTAGAAAATGTTCTTAGGTTCTTGGACTTCAGTTCCAAACAAAAATCACAAGAGGAGGTGTGATAATATAGTCTTAAGAGTGACGCTTAGTCACATATACAACTGTCACTAAAAGGTGCTGCCCCAAATTATTGAGTGTTGCCCAAAATGTATACATATACACCTATATGTATATAATTGATACCAACACTTTCAATTCATATGTAATTTTAATTAGAAAAATTACGTAAATACCCCCATACAATACCTTAAATTACGAGCAGAATTTACTTTAAGCAAGGTTGCAAATATAACAAAATTTCAAGTTTCCAAAATAAGAGTAAAACATATTGTAGTAACTAAGAAATGATGTATCGACATGCAAGAGTTGTTCTAGTATTATAGGGGTGTTACAGTTCTTAGGATCGCAGGCTGAAAAAGATCCCCAAAACTTCATTGATGAGGTGAAGAAGATCGCTAAAATGATGCTTGTAACTAGGAATGATCGGGCTGAATTAGCATCTTACCAACTTAAGGTAGTACATTATAGCTGGTGTACTCAGTGGAAGGAGAGCAGGGGTACAAATGCAACTCCTATCTCCTGGGATTGTTTTAGTGAGACCTTTCTCGACAGGTTTTTCCCAAGAGAGCTAAGGGAGGCAAAAGCTCAAGAATTTATGAACTTAAGGCAAGGTAGCATGACATTCCAAGAGTATGGGCTCAAGTTCACCCAACTCTCCAGGCATTCTCCTCACATGGTGGCTGATTCCAGGGTCCAAATGAACAAGTTTCTTTATGAAGTGTAAGACTTGGTGAAAATTGAATGGAGGAATGCTATGTTGGTGGAAGATATGAGCCTCTCTAGGCTTATGAATCATGGTCAACAGGTTGAGGGTGATAAGCTAAAGGAACTGGCGAAGGAGAACAAGAAGTCTAGGACTGGAAACTATGAGTGTTCTCAACAGAAATAGGTTGGTGGAAATTGCTCACATGGTCAGCATGAATTTTCAACTCCAGCACCCTCATCAACTAGTGTTTTGTCCTCCAAGTTCAGACAAGATTAGAAAGGTAGGGCATCAGGTTCTTAAGTCTAAGAGGAGTGTTACAGGTACCAAATCCTACCCAAATTTCCCTAAGTGTGGTAAGATCTTTCCGGGCGACTGCCTTCCAAGAAAGGAATGGTGCTTTTGATGTGGTCACTCTGGTCACATGTTGACGGATTGTCCATCTAAACAGGGTCAAGGAGGCTATGCTAATCAATCCCAGTCTACATTGAAAAATTTCAAATTACAAAATCTATAGGTACCACCTACGGGAATCACCTACAGACAGTAGGGTGACCCACGGTCCGTGCTAGTGGTCTGTCGTTCGCCACTGCAGCCCCTCGTCAAAACTCAACACAAATATCTCTCTAAAGGTCAACCCACAGCTGGACCCATGGACCGTGGTCCGTGTGCATAGATCAGACCCCCTCAGCAGAAACCAAGAAAATGGTTAAGTGTCGACCCACGAACCGTAGGTTAGACCACGGCCCGTGGTCCGTGTCCATAGGTCAGACCCCACTGAATCCAGCCCTCAGTCCCGATTGATGGTCGATCAACACAGACCATCAGTCGATCGATGGTCTGTCAATCCCGTCTGTCGGTGACCCCGACAATAGTTAAGTTGGGGGTCTTTTAGTCTTTTCCTATTTCGTTTAACTGTTAAACTACGTCGTTTAGACCCTAAATTTTGAGGTTTTAGTTAGTTTTAGCCTAGAAACATACCTAGAACTTACCTAAGTCAGATCATGCATAAAAAACGTATAAATTTAGAAGTGTAAGAAGAGAAAGAGGCGACCAACGCTAAGTTCAAGACACAATAAGATTCCATCAGTTCCACCCGCCAAATCGAAAGATTTCTACATGTAATTCGTCACCAGGTATGTGGGATTTCACTAGTGGGTTCCTTTTTCCCATTAGATCCTTCATGTTCAGTCAGATTCTTGATTCCCTATTATCAATTAGACCTAGAGTTTCTAGAACTTGAGCAGATTATGATTAATTAGTTATTTACATGTTCCATAGCACATTACCATGTTATTACTTCATTTATTGCATATATTTCATAACCCTAGCTATGTATTTCTTTAGTTCTTGAATTACATATCCTAGGTCAGATATTTCAGTATTTCAGATATACATGCCTCAGTCTTGAATGTGTCATTATCAGTATATTAATGTGCATTCTCAGTTTGCATGTCAGTTTTGAGCTATCCAGAATATTACAGTAATTTAGTCATAATATTTTAATCACTTAATCTATTGGGAGTAGCATAATACCGAGTTAGACTAGGGTCAATAACCCATATATTCCCAAAACTACGAGCCACGTAGGTTGTAAGTTCCCTCTGTGGGCATCATTTTAGTGATCACCCCAGCATGCCTCTTTGCTTTTGGTTAGGTATATTGGGTCCTCTCAATGGGGTGTATACATCGAACTCCATATTTAGCTCATATGATTTTATTATCGGTTATTAGTAGCTCCCTCAATTCAGTCAGATTCTAATGCATTGACCATTTATCAGTATATTTAATATTTCAGTCTTAGCATGTTATAAATTGGTCATTGCATTCAGATAGCTCAACATTCAGTATCTATATTATGTTCAAATTATACTCTAGCTTTATTGATTGTTTAGTTATATGTGTATTTCATCTTTACTCTATCCTGTATTAATGTAAAATGGATTATATAAGGCCTATCCATTCACGAACTTCAATTCTTTGATGGAGTATTCACAAGGATTCAGGTTGTTTGGCATGTATGGATGCCAAGGAAGGAGTTCCATACCTTGCATGGGAACATATACACCTTGTAGGAGCTCCCAGCAGTATCAAGCACAGCCTTACCATTCTCATCTTGACCTCTGTAGAAATACTCTTGTAATGACTCATCATTGATGTGGTGGTTCTGATCACTTCTAATGAATGCAGTGAACCTGTCCCAAGAACTACTCACAGACTCTCTAGGTAGTGCCACGAAATTGTTGAGTTTATATTTGTGGTTCAGCTTCTTTGACAATGGAAAATATTTGGCCATGAACACTATGTGCAATTGGTCCCATGTATGAATTGAGTTGTACGGAAGCTCAGAAATCATATAACAGCATCATCGGTCAATGATAGAGGGAAGACTCTCAACGCTATGACTTTCATGTCCAACTCTGGTTCCCCACACAACTCTTACAAACACTCATCAACTTAGCCATGTGCCCATACGGATCTTCTGAATCCATACTGGAAACTAAACCCCTCGTTGTAAGCATCTACATTAAACTACTAGTCACCACAAATGTATGCCCTGGGGTAGAGGAGGGAGAAGAATGGGTCCTTCAGATTTGACAGTGTTGAATTCGACCCTGTAATTATCACGCAGTCTTGGTTCAGGTGAATCTTGTACTCTCAATGCATCTCCAAGTATATTATCACCTTGAACATGAACATTCTCATTATTCACTTGGTCCTCAGGCTCCTCTATGACTAGGTGATCACGGACCCCTTGATTATTCATCTTTCTCAAAGTTCTGCTCAACTCTGGATTGTGTTCGCCTCGACTCTGTGTACTTGGCATACACTAGAGCAGAAACCTGAAGAAAACAAAAATGAGTGCAAAGGTATGGTCGTTAAAGCTCAGTGACCCTTTCCTCATGAGATGTGGTATTCTCAAGGCATTCACTTATTTTCCTTTATCTATTCTTTTTCCAGTGCTTCTAATTCATCCTTTTATTCATTTCCCATGAGTTGCTTGGAATCCCAATATCCTTTGTACTTTACTCCACAAATTTCCTTTTCATTATTTTCTTTTCTTTTCTATTTTTTATTTAGTTTTAAATTTTTTATGGAGGGTTCCATTGTTCTGCAACATCATGGGTTAATGGGGACTTCTTATAACATTTCTCGACTTCTCCTTTTCCTTTTCACCACACCCCCAACTTAGGCTTTTTCTCCTAAGTTGGCTCTTCACTAAACTACAATTTAAGAGGATTATAGGTAGTGGATCAAGTAAGGTCTAGGGTTTATCAAGGTTCTTTCAAAAAAAAAAGTAATGTTCAAGGGGTATTCAAGAGAGTTTCACACGCTAATGGATAGGCCACAAAAAGAGGTATATGTTAAATTTGTTAACACTTTTCAAAAGATGCCTAAGATCATCTCAAGAATACACCTTTCTAAACCAATCAGACTAACAGGATAAATTCTAGGTTCATTTATGCATGGTTCAAAGTAAGCTAATCACACAAGGCATCGATACTTCAGTCAAACAAGACTAGACACGTTCGCTAGTGTGCAACAATCATCACAACGAGATGAAAAGAGTGCACATACTGTCTATGTTTCATTTGGCCTCGTCGTAACTACGCATTCATGTTTGATCAATTGGGAGCACTATTTAAGTCATCGGTATTGATCAAAACTGAGACTAAAATTTTTTGCAAAGGAATAGCCACTTTCAACACAAGAGGTGGCATAATTTTTTCAGAAGGATCAAAATTGTTTTTAATTAGAACAACAGGAGCCATGAGCTCAAACATCTATAGAAAAGCAGTATTTTAAAACACAAATTAAAGTAGACAACCCAAATATATAAAGAAAAAAACTTGAATGTCAACACATGTGGGCCTCACCCCACCACAAATAAAAGCAGTTGTCCTCAAATGCTAATAACAAGTATCCAAAAGTAGTTGCTAGTAATTAAGAGAGGAGGGTAGAGAAAGGTCCAGTCTATGCCATTTCTCTATCTGTTGGGGCATTAGTGCCCGGTGCATCTTCCCGAAGTAAAACAATGGTCCATGGAGCCTTGTTATTTTGGTCTCCATTGTTTGCTTTTGCCTTTGCCTCTACAGCAAGATTTGCTACAATTATCTGATCTATTTCCTGAGCTGGTTTGAAGGCATATATTGCATTAACTAAATTTCGATCACATGGGCGCACAATAAGATCATAAGGAATTTGTCTCTTTTCACTTGCCTACTTGGTGTACTTCCTATGTCTGGCTAGCTCTGCTCTTTTTTCATCTTTTCTAATTTCTCGTCTTCCTATGTGCCTTGATGGATCATATCTCCCTGCGAATTTTGGTCTAGCCATTTCCTCAAAAATACGAGGATAGGTTAAATATAAATTCAAATAGGAGCAAAAATGGTGTTTCTAGGTGTAGAATTTCTCAGCTAAGCTGTCAGGCTGACCATTGAATTTGATGTACCAATGATACAAGGGTGCAGGCAGAAGGCAAACAAGTGCTCTCTCTGCGAGTCCCCCAGTATATTGTGCTAACAAAAAGGACCGCCGAGAGCCACAGGTCAATCAGTACATAAAGTGCACAGTTAAGAGCGAAATGGGGCTGGTAGGCAAACCGCTGAGCAGTTTGGCGGAATTTCTTCACTTCACCTATCAACTCAACGTCTCCATTATCAACCCATCATTTCGAATCTCACCTAGCAACCCCAGATAATATATCTTACGCGCATATAACTCAATTTCAATGAAGACACATAGAAACTTCTATTCCCACCACGTAACAACTCAACTCAAAACATAGCTAAGTGGGAACTCCTAGAATAATGGTGGGTAATGGCCTGATATCAAATGGCCGACTTGAGCATCCTGCAGCTAGATGGCCGTGGAGTGAGAGGCTGATGCTTCATTTAGCATTGCGATATTTTCCTTCATCTCATTCAACATCTCTTCTGGTGCCTTTATTTTCCTTTGAATGAATGAAAGAGCTTTATCTCCTTGCACACCTCCCTGATTCTTCCTTTGACTACACTCACGGAGGGAGAGGTGTTTTTCATTACCCATGGTTTGTACTTCCAAATCTGTGACTTGGTTAGATAGATCATCCAACTAGGTAATTAGTGCATCCCACTCCTGCTTCTTTTTGGCTTTTTTGCTGGTTTCTACCATGCCATCAAGGAGTTTTTCGACAACTTCATAGGGCTGGTATAGCATGCCTTTCTCGCAAATCTGATCGGCTACGCTTCTATTCTTGGGTCCAAAACCCCAATAGAAGCACTCCAGTAGTTCCTTATCCGTCATCTCATGAGATGGGCATGGTTGCAAGACTTTTTGAAACTTCAGCCACATTTCTTGAATTGTTTCATCCCCTACCTGTTTAAATTTTAAAAGGTTGTCCCTAAGGTTCAATAGATTTAGTAGGGGATGATTCGTGTGGTATCCATAATAATCATCCATTGTTAGTTCCCTGTTGTGATGTTCAAATAGGCAAAGCAAAACTACATCTAAGATTAGTAAAGATAAAACTAAGGAAAACAAAAATTCTTGCCAATGATCCTTGGGATTACACACAATCAAAAACTCAAGGTAAAACACAACTAATAGTAAAGTTAGTAATCTACCATTAATAAGAACGGAAATTCTAGTGAACTAAAAATTCTCAAATAACATCACTTCCCGGCAGCGACGCCATTTTGGTGCTTATTGTGACCAACGACACTAACCTACAAGTATGAGTTTCTACGATCGTTGATAGTATATTAACCCAACTAAAGGTTGGGGTCGTGTCCCAAGGGAGTGGTCTTGAGAATTGGTAGCCAATTAGAATTTTGTTCAAATTAGTTGTAGCTAAAGACATTTGCGATAAAAGACATTGTAAATTAAAGTGGGTGACACAAAATTGTCAAATATCAATATGGGGATTTTGTCAAAAGTCTTAAAAACTACAAAAATGAACAGGAAAATAAAGTATGGGGAGAAGTTCTTCGGATGTGACCGCAATACAAGTTGAGATAAATCGTTGGGTACATGCTTTCAATAGGAAATTTGCAACATAATATTGACTAGGCTAAGCTTTAAATGGAAATAAGTTCCCTCTCGGGCAACTTACACCGTTTCAAATGTGTTCCTCTTGGACACCCATTTGCCGCATGAAGACCATCTTGCACCTTACACCACTAACTCTCTCGAGCTGAGTTTTAGGATATGGGACTAACCCTCATCCTCTCGGGCTGAACCCCATCTCGACCCACTCCTTAGGAAATCAATCTAGTGGTTTTTGTTTCACGACCTCCCTTTCGAGCAAGCCAAAAACACATGAGTGGATTTGTATTTGCAACTACAAACCCTTCAGACTAAACCACAACCACTAGGTTAAATCAGCATTAAAATACATCTAATCTATCAGTAAGCAAGACCCAACAACAATGTCAACCCATATTTGCTAAATCGCACCCAATGAATGGGGGATTTTAGCCACACATTAAGAAATAAGAAATTATACCTAACATGATAATGAAATCAACTAGGTATAAGAAATTAAACATTGAATTAAACAAAGGAAGATGAATAGAGAAGATCCACTTCCAACTTGTGGAACAAGAACTCCTTTCTTCAATCTTTTCACAAAACCCTCTCCAAACTTGAAAGAAAATTATGAACAGTACTATGGAATAATAATAATTTCACTCTAAAATGTTCCACACTTAAGACTACAACTCTAACTAGTATTTATAGTTTTCACAGATTGTTCTGGGGAGGGTTGTTCGACGACGTTAGTTGAGATCGCCGATGAACTCGGCGATCCGCCCTTTAATGAGCTAATATCCTTCAGTGTCTTGCCCTCAACATCCTCATATTATGTAGCATTTGGCGGTACAGTACTGCTTCACGGAACTAATAGACGACTCGTCGACTGCTCCTTTCGTCGCCTTTCGATCCACTTCCTTCAATGCTTTGCGTACTGGAACAAAGGGCGGTGTGTGTAAATTCAGCGACTCACCAAGTTGGACTCAGCGATGCGCAGACTTTCATTTCTTGTTCTTTCCAGCACTTTTTGCATCGTTTGGCGCCTAAGTGTCCATGCTTCCAGTAAAATTTCAAATACCGAAACTTAAGCATTTTAATCAGGTACTGAGATAAAACAAGCATTCGAGGAAACTATTTGTATTAAAATAAAGCCCTAAATGAGTCCAATTTGTAAACTCATCAACACCCCTAACTTAAACTTTTGTTTGTCCTCCAGCAAACACAAGTTCAGCAGTTCCAATAGGGTGCCTCAAACTGTTCTACACAAGACTAAATCATGAATGCACACAACAAGACTAAATTTACTTATGGAAGGATCAAGTGTGTACTCAAAGATTCAAATTGTGACACACCATTACCAAAGATTTTCGTGCTCACAATACTTGCTACTTTTGCAAGTTCAAGTTCAACAAAAGTATCTAAATGCGCTCACGTAAATAATGATTCCATATTCACACACAGATATGAGTCAATATGAGATCAAGAATAAGATACAACGCTTACAGTCAAAACGAGGAATACAATGCATGTTTTCACCCAAAGGTTTGCCCTTATTTTCCAATTGACTTTCGATCTAGCTTATTCAAGATCAAAAAGGTTTTTCTAAAGCTTGTAATGAGGCTGAATGCAAAGGTATGGTCGTTAAGGCTTAGTGACTCTTTCCTCATGAGATATGGTATTCTCAAGGCATTCCCTTATTTTCCTTTATCAATTCCTTTTCTAGTGCTTCTAAGTCATCCTTTTATTCAGTTCTCATGAATTGCTTGGAATCCCAATATCATTTGTACTTTATTTCGTAAATTTCTTTTTCATTCTTTTCCTTTCATTGCTTTTTATTTTTAATTTTATTTTATATTATTTTTTATTTTTATGGAGGGTTCCATTGTTCTACAACATCATGGGTAAAAGGGGACTTCTTATTGCACTTCTTGACTTCTACTTTACCTTTTCACCACACCCCCAACTTAGGCTTTTTGTCGTAAGTTGGCTATTCACTAAACCACAATTTAAGAGGATTATAGGTACTGTATCAAGTAAGGTCTACCGTTTATCAAGGTTATTCCAAAAAAAAAAGGTTCAAGGGGTGTTCAAGAGAGTTTCACACGCTCACGGGTAGGCCACAAAAAGAGGTATATGTTAAATTGGTTCACACTCTTCAAAAGTTACCTAAGATCATTTCAAGAGTTCTCCTTTCTAAACCAATTAGACTAACGGGGCAAATTCTAGGTTAATTCATGCATGGTTCAATGTAAGCTAATCACAAAAGGCATTGATACTTCAGTTAAACAAGACTAGACACATTCGCTAGTGTGCAACAGTCATCACAAGAGAATCCATTCGATAAATGGCTAGTCACAACGAGATGCAAAGAGTGCGCATATTGCCTATGTTACTTCATTTGGCCTCGTCATAGCCGCGCATTCATGTTTATTCAATTGGGAGCACTGTTCAAGTCATCAGTATTGCTCGAAACCAAGACTAAATTTTTTTTGCAAAAGAACAGCCACTTTCAACACATGAGGTGGCAAAATTTTTTCGAAATGATCAAAATTGTATTTAATTAGAACAACATGAGCCATGAGCTCAACCATCCACAGAAAAGCAATATTTTAAAACACAAATTAAAGCTGACAACCCAAATATATACAGAACAAAACTTGAATGTCAACACAAAAGGTGTGGGCCTCACCCCATCACAAATAAAAGTTGTTGTCCTCAATTGTGAATAATAAGTATCCAAAAGTAGTTGCTAGTAATTAAGAGAGAAGGTTAGAGAAAGGTCATGTCTATCTCGTTTCTCTATATGTTGGGCCATCAGTGCCCGGTGCATCTTCTTGAAGTAAAACAATTGTCCCTGGTGCCTTGTTATTTTGGTCTCCACTATTTGCTTTTGCTTTAGACTCTGCAGAAAGATTTGCTACAATCATCTGATCTATTTCCTTAGCTGCTCTGAAGGTATGTATTCCATTATCTAAACTTCGATCACATAGGCGCACATTAAGATCAAAAGGAATTCGTCTCTTTTCCCTTGCCTCTTTGGTGTACTTCCTTTGTCTGGCTAGCTCTGCTCTCTTTTCATCTTTCTAAATTCCCGTGCTCTGATGTGCCTTGGTGGATCATCTCTCCCTGCTAATTTTGGTGTATCCATTTGTGCAAAAACTTCGAGGATAAGTTAAATATAAATTCAAATAGGAGCAAAAATGGTGTTTCTAGGTATGGAATTTCTCAGCTAAGATGTCAGGCTTACCGTTGAAATTAATGTACCAATGATACAAGGGCGCAGGCAAAAGGCAAACAAGTGCTATCTCGGGGAGTTGCGTGGTGTATTGTGCGAACCAAGTGGACCACCGAGAGTCACAGGCCAATCAGTACATAAAACACACAGTTAAAAGTGAAATGGGGCTGGTAGGCGAACTGCTGAGCAGTTCGGAGGAATTTTTTAACCTCGCCTATCAGCTCAACGTGTCCATTATCAACCCAGCATTTCGAATCTCACCTAGCAACCCCAGATAATATAGCTTACGTGCATATAACTCAATTTCACTGAAGACATACAAAAACTTCTATTCCCACCACGTAACAATTCAACTCAAAGCATAGCTAAGTGGGAACTCTTCGAATAATTCACTAGGTGCCACATTATAATCGAAAATATATGTAATCCCAGTAACTCAGAGACTCAGCAAAGGTTTAAAACATTCATCATTATGGAAATGAGTACAATATTAATATTTTTAAATGTGAGGTTCAGACTACCAACCTTGATGCAGAAAAGATGTTAACGAAGTACTAGGCAGCAATGCAATCCAAATTCGCGCACAAATCAATGAACCACAATATTCCAAAAGTGCAAGAAATATAAAACTAGAGTGCAGGTGTGAGTTTGGTAGGACGAATAAATGAGAGAAAGTGAATGAAATAGGACTTTTAAGCATGTGTCCTGACAAGCGGTAGGTCGCGAAACAATAACCACTAGTCTAATGGCTTAAGGAGTGGGTTCACATGAGGTTCGAGATGGGTGAGCCCTAGTCCCATATCCTAACGGCTCGAGAGAGTGAGTGGGGTAAGGCGTAGGCTAGTCTTGATACGGGAAATGGGTGTCCAAGAGGAACTCATTGGAAATAGGGTAAGTTGCCCAAGAGGGAACTTATTTCCATTTAAAGCTTAGCCTAGTCAGTATTATCTTTCAAATTTTCTATTGATAGCATGTACCGAACGATTTATCGAAACTTGTATTGCAGTCATATCCGAAGAACTTCTCCCCATACATGATTTTCTTGTTAATTTTTGTTGTTTTGGCTACGTTTGACAAAATCCCCATATTGATATTTGACACTTTCGTGTCACCCCTTTTATTTTACAATGTCTTTTATCGCAAATGTCTTTAACTACGACTAATTTGAACAAAATTCTAATTGGCTACCAATTCTCAAAACTGTTCCCTTGGGACACGACCCCAACCTTTAGTTGGGTTACTATACTATCGACGATTGTAGACACTCATACCATAGGTTAGTGTCGTTGGTCACAATAGGCATAAAAATGGCGCCGCTGCCGAGAAGTGGTGTTATTTAAGAATATTTAGTTCACTAGAATTTCCGTTCTTATTTATCGTAGATTACTAATTTTACTATTAGTTTTGTTTTTCTTCGAGTTTTTTATTGTATGTAATCCCAAGGATCATTGGCAAGAATTTTTGTTTTCTTTGGTTTTAGCTTTACTAATCTTAGTTGTAGTTTTGCTTTGCCTGTTTGATCAAAGCAGGGAACTAACGATGGATGATCAATATGGATACCACACAAATAATCCCCTATTGAAACTGTTGAACCTCAGGGACAACCTCTTAACATTTAAACAGGTAGGGGATGAAACAATACAGGAAATGGGGCTGAAGTTTCAAGCAATGCTGCAACCATGCCCATCTTATGGGATGACGGATAAGGAACTACAGGAGTGCTTCTATAGAGGTCTTGGACCCGAGAATAATAGCGTTGCCGATCATATATGTGAGGGAGGCATTTATATCAGCCCTATGAAGTTGTCGAAAATATCTTTGATGGCATGGTAGAAACCGGCAAAAAAGCCAAAAAGAATGAGGAGTGGGAAGCACTAATTACCGAGTTGGATGATCTATCCAACCGAGTCACAGAATTGGAAGTGCAAACCATGGGTAAAGAAAAGCACCTCCCCTCCGTGAGTGTAGTCATGGGAATGAGCAGGGAGGTGTGCAAGGTGATGAAGCTCTTTCACTCATTCAAAGGAAAATGCAGGCACATGAGAATATGATGAATGAGATGAAGGAAAATATCGCAATCCTAAATGAAGCGTCAGCCTCTCACTTTATGACCATCCAACTGCATGATGCGTAAATCGGCCATTTTATATCAGGCCATTACCCACCATTCGTCGAGGAGTCGCGTAATGACAACATGGGCGACTCCTAAGATGAAGAATAGTTTCCGACTTACGTCGTGCCACGACTTTAACTAAGGCGTTGTTTGGGAGGCAACCCAAAACCAATTATTTGCTTTTTAATTTTCTTGATAAAATAATAATGTTTTGTTTGTACAGGTTGAAGCTAGGGAAGTGCTTGAAAAGATGTATGAAATGGAGCAACAAGTTCACTTGGGGGCTCCCCGACAAGTTCGGCGAACTACATTTCTTCCGCGGTCTGACCAAAGGATTCCTCATATGGGCTCCTGTAAAAAACTCAGCAGTGTTGAAAAATTACTGGCGCATCGGCAACCATGTTGGCGATCTCAACAGAGACCGCCCTTGAGATCCCACCTAAACTAATGGTCCTGCTAGCTTCAGCGAGGAAATTAAACATTCGGCGTGTCGCCGAATGAAAGGGCAAACTTGACTTACATCGCTGAACGGATGGGAACTGAACGGTTTTTGCAGGCCACAGGCTTAAAAGTCCTATTTCATTCACTTTCTCTCATTTCTTGGTCCTACCAAACTCACACATGCACTCTAGTTTTATATTTCTTGCACTTTTGGAATATTGTGATTAATTGATTTGTGCACGGATTTGGATTGCATAGCTGCCTAGCACTTCATTAGCATCTTTTTAGCATCAAAGGTTGGTAGTCTGAACCTCGCGTTTAAAAATATTTGAATTGTACTCATTTGCATAATGAAGAAAGTGTTAACCTCTGCTGAGTCTAGGAGTTACTGGGATTACATATATTTTTTATTATAATGTGGCACCAGTGCATTATTCGAGGAGTTCCCACTTAGCTATGCTTTGAATTGAATTGTTACATGGTGGGAATAGAAGTTTCAATGTGTCTTCGTTGAAATTGAGTTATATGCGCGTAAGCTATATTATCTGGGGTTGCTAGGTGAGATTCGAAATGTTGGGTTGATAATGGACAGGTTGATTGGATAGGCGAGGTGAACAAATTCTGCTGAACTGCTCAGAGGTTCGGCTACTAGCCCCATTTTGCTCTTTACTGCACGTCTCATGTACTGATTGACCTGTGACTCTCGGTGGTCTGTTTGGTTCGCACAATACACTCGGCAACTCACCGAAAGAGCACTTGTTCGACTTTTGCCTGCGCCCTTGTATCATTGGTACATCAATTTCAATGGTTAGCCTAACATCTTAGCTAAGAAATTCCACACATAGAAACACCATTTTTTATCCTATTTGAATTTATATTTAACTTATCCTCGAACTTTTTGCAGAAATGGCTAGACCAAAATTCGCAGGGAGAGATGATCCACTAAGGCACATAGGAGCACGAGAATTTACAAAAGATGAAAAGAGAGCAGAGCTAGCCAGACAAAGGAAGTACACCAAGCAGGCTAGGGAAAAGAGACAAAATCCTTTTGATCTTAATGTGCGCCCATGTGATCGAAGTTTAGTTAATGCAATACATACCTTCAGAGTAGCTCAGGAAATAGATCAGATGATTGTAGCAAATCTTGCTGTAGAGGCTAAGGAAAAAGCAAACAATGGAGACCAAAATAACAAGGCTCCAGGGACCATTGTTTTACTTTAGGAAGATGCACCAGGCACTGATGCCCTAGCAGATAGAGAAACGACATAGATAGGACCTTTCTATACCCTTCTATCCTAATTACTAGCAACTACTTTTGGATACTTAATAATAGTATTTGAGGACAACTACTTTTATTTGTGGTGGGGTGAGGCACACACATTTTGTGTTGACATTCAAGTTTGTTCATTATATATTTGGTTTGTCTGCTTTAATTTGTGTTTTAAATTACCGCTTTTCTGTGGATGTTTGAGCTCATGACTACTGTTGTTCTAATTAAAAATAATTTTGATCCTTCCGAAAAAATTTCGCCACCTCTTGTGTTGAAAGTGGTTGTTCTTTTGCAAAAAAATTGAGTCTCGATTTCGATCAATACCAATGACTTGAATAGTGCTCCCAATTGAACAAACATGAATGTGCGGCTACGACGAGGCCAAATGAAGTTACATAGACAATATGTGCACTCTTTGCATCTCGTTGTGATAAGCCATTTATCGAATGTATTCTCTTGTGATGACAATTGCACACGAGCGAACGTGTCTAGTCTTGTTTGACAGAAGTATCGATTCCTTGTGTGATTAGCTTACATTAAACCATGCATGAATGAACCTAGAATTTGGCCCGTTAGTCTGATTGGTTTAGAAAGATATACTCTTGAGATAATCTTAGGCAACTTTTGAAGAGTGTGAACCAATTTAACATATACCTCTTTTGTGGCATACCTGTGAGCGTGTGAAACTCACCCCTTGAACCTTACTTTTTTTTTGTTAGAACCTTGATAAAACCTAGACCTTACTTGATCTACTACCTATAAACCTCTTAAATTGTCGTTTAGTGAATAGCCAACTTAGGAAAAAAAGCCTAAGTTGGGGGTGTGGTGAAAAGGAAAAGGAGAAGTCAAGAAGTGCTATAAGAAGTTCCCCTTAACCCATTATGTTGCAGAACAATGGAACCCTCCATAAAAATAAAATATATTAATAATTAAAAAAAATAAAAGAGAAGAAAAGAATGAAAAAGAAATTTGTGGAATAAAGTACAGAGGCTATTGAGATTCCAAGCAATTCATGGGAAAGGAATAAAAGGATGACTTAGAAGCACTAGAAAAAGAATTGATTAAGGAAAAGAAGGGAATGCCTAGAGAATACCACATCTCATGAGGAAAAGGTCAATGAGCCTTAATGTGCATACCTTCGCACTCAACCTCATTACAAGCTTTAGAAAGGTTTTTTTGATCTTGAGTAAGCAGGATAGAAGGTCAATTAGAAAATAAGGGGAAACCTATGGGTGAAAACATGCATTGTGTTCCTCTTTTTGAAAGTGAGCATTGTATCTAATTCCTGATCTTAAATTGACTCATATTTGTGTGTGAATATGGAATCATTCTTTACGTGAGGGCATTTAGATACTTTTGTTGAGATTGAACTTGCACAAATAGCAAGTATTGCGAGCATGAGAATCTTTGGTAATAGTGTGTCACAATTTGAATCTTTGAGTACACACTTGATCCTTGTATAAGTAAATTGAGTCTTGTTGTGTGCATTCATGATTTAGTCTTGTGTAGCACTGTTTGAAGCACCCTATTGGAACAACTGAACATGAGTTTCCTTTTGACAAACGAAAGTTTAATTTGGGGGTGTTGATGAGTCCACAAATTGGACTCATTTAGGGGTTTATTTTATAGAAATAGTGTCCTCGAATGCTTGTTTTTATCTCAATACCTGATTAAAATGCTAAAGTTTAAGGTATTTAAAGTTTTACTAGAAGCATGGACACTTAGGCACAAAACGGAGCAAAAAGGGCTGAAAAGAACAAGAAATAAAAGTATGCAGATCGCCGAATACAACTTGGCGAGTCAGCAAATCTACATGCACCGCCCTTTGTTCCAGTACGCGAAACCTTGAAGAAAGTGGATCAAAAGGCGAGGAATGGAGCATTCAACGAGTCGCCGATTAGTTCCACGAAGAAGTATTGTACTGCCCAATGATCCAGAATACGAGGATGCTGAAGGCAAGACATTGAAGGCGGTGAGCTGATTAAAGGGTGGATCGCCGAGTTCATCGATGATCTCGACAAATGTCGCTGAACCATCCTCCGCAACACAATTTGTGAAAATTGTCAATACTAGTTAGATTTCTACACTTAAGTGTGGAACATTTAATAGTAAAATTAATATAATTCCATAGTAGTGTTCATAATTTTCTCTCAAGTTTGGAAAGGGTTTTGTGGAAAACTTGAAGAAAGGAGTTCTTCTTCCCCAAGTTGTAAGTGGGTCTTCTCTATTCATCTTCCTTTGCTTAATTTTTTATACCCAGTTGATTTCATTATCATGTTAGGAATAATTTCATATTTCTTGATGTATGGCTAAAAACCCCCAATTCATGGGGTGTGATTTAACAAATATGGGTTGATATTCTTGTTGGGTTTTGCTTATTGATAGATTAGATATATTTTAATGGTTATTTCACCTAGTGGTTGTGGTTTAGTCTAAAGGGTTTGTAGTTGAAATACAAAGCTACCCATATGTTTTCGGCTTGCCCGAGAGGGAGGTCGTGAAACCAAAACCACTAGACTGATGTCCTAAGCAGTCGGTCGATATGAGGTTCAGCCCGAGAGGGTGAGCCCTAGTTCCATATCCTAACACTAATCTCGAGAGAATGAGTGGGGTAAGGCATAGGTTGGTCTTTATGCGCCAAATGTGTGTCCGTGAGGAACGCATTTGAAATGGTGTAAGTTGCCCGAGAGGGAACTTATTTCCATTTAAAACTTAGCCTCGTCACTATTATCTTAAAAATTTCCTATTGAAAGCATGTTCCTAACAATTTATCTCAACTTGTATTGCGATCACATCTTAAGAACTTCTCCCCATACTTGATTTTCTTCTTAATTTTTGTTGTTTTTACTACTTTTGACAAAATCCCCATATTGATATTTGAAACTTTCTTGTCACCCCCCTTTAATTTACAATGTCTTTTATCGCAAATGTCTTTAGCTTCGACTAATTTGAACAAAATTCTAATTGGCTACCAATTCTCAAAACCGCTCCCTTGGGACACGACCGCAACCTTTAGTTGGGTTACTATACTATCGACGATCGCAGACACTCATACTGTAAGTTAGTTTCGTTGGTCATGATAAGCATCAAAATGGCACCGCTGCCATGAAGTGGTGTTACTTGAGAATTTTTAGTTCACTAGAATTTCCGTTCTTATTAATCATAGATTACTAACTTTACTATTAGTTTTGTTTTTCTTTAAGTTTTTGATTGTATG
This sequence comes from Solanum boliviense, assembly GCA_029582625.1. Lineage (NCBI taxonomy): Eukaryota > Viridiplantae > Streptophyta > Magnoliopsida > Solanales > Solanaceae > Solanum > Solanum boliviense. Next base: position 49,372 of record JAJOOJ010008678.1, read on the forward strand.
TAATCCCAAGGATCATTGGCAAGAATTTCTGTTTTCCTTAGTTTTAGCCTTACTAATCTTAGTTATAGTTTTGCTTTGCCTATTTGAACATCACAGTAAGGAACTAACGATGGATGATTACTATGGATACCACACGAATCATCCCCTACTGAAACTATTGAACCACAGGGACAACCTCTTAACATTTAAACATGTGGGGGATGAAACAATTCAGGAAATGTGGATGAAATTTCAAGCAGTGCTACAACCAAGCCCATATCATGGGATGACGGATAACACACTACTAGAGTGCTTCCATAGGTGTTCTGGACCCGAGGATAGAAGCGTAGACGATCAGATTTGCGAGGGAGGCATGCTATATCGTCCCTATGAAGTTGTCAAAAAACTCCTTGATGGCATGGTAGAAACCAGCAAAAAAGCCAAAAAGAAGCAGGAGTGCGATGCACTAATTACCTAGTTAGATGATCTATCTAACCGAGTCACAGAATTGGAAGTACAAACCATGGGTAAAGAAAAGTATCTCTCCCTCTGTGAGTGTAGTCATGGGAAGAAGCAGGGAGGTGTGCAAGGAGATGAAGCTCTTTCACTCATTCAAAGGAAAATGGAGGCATAGGAGGAGATGTTGAATGAGATGAAGGAAAATATCGCAACGCTAAATAAAGAATTAGCCTCTCACTACATGACCATACAACTGCAGGATGCTTAAATCGACCAATTGATATAAGGCCATTACTCTCCATTCATCAAGGACTAGCCTAATGACAACATGGGTGACTCCGAAGATAAAGAATAGTAGTTGACTTACGTCATGCCACAACCAATTACTTTCTTTTTAATTTTCTTGATTAAATAATAGTGTTTTGTTTGTACAGGTTAAATCTAGGGAAGTGCTTGAAAAGATGTATGAAAGCGAGCAAAATGTTCAGTTGGTAGGTCGCCGACAGGTTCGACGAACTAAATTTCTTCCACGGCCTGACCAAAGGCATCCTCAGATGGGCTCCTATAAAACACAACGGTCTAGAAAAATTACTGGCGCATCACCAACAATGTTGGCGATCTCAAAAAAGACTACCGTTGGGATCCCACATAAACAAAAGGTCCTGCTAGCTTCAGCAAGGAAATTACACATTCAGCGTGTCGCCGAATGAATGGGCGAACTTGACTCACATCCCTGAACGGGTCGAAACTGGATAGTTTTTGCAGGCCACATGCTTAAAAGTTCTATTTCATTCACTTTCTCTCATTTCTTCATCCTACCAAACTCACACCTGCACTCTAGTTTTATATTTCTTGCACTTTTGGAATATTGTGGTTCATTGATTTGTGCGCGGATTTGGATTGCATTGCTGACTAGCAATTCGTTAGCATCTTTTCAGCATCAAAGGTTGGTAGTATGAACCTCGCATTTAAAAATTTTAGAATTGTACTCATTTGCATAATGATGAAAGTGTTACACCTCTGATGAGTCTCTGAATTACTAGGATTACAAATATTTTTTATTATAATGTAGCACCTAGTGCATTATTCGAGGAGATCCCACTTAGCTGTGCTTTGAATTGAATTGTTACGTTGTGGGAATAGAAGTTTCTATGTGTCTTCGTTGAAATTGAGTTATGTGAGAGTAAGCTATATTATCTGGGGTTGCTAGGTGAGATTCCAAATGTTGGGTTGCTAATGGACACGCTGAGCTGATAGGCGAGGTGAACCAATTCCGCCGAACTGCTCAGCGATTCGCCTACGAGCCCTAGTTCGCTCTTAACTGCGTGTTTTATGTATTGATTGACCTGTGACTCTCGGCGACCCTTTTGGTTCGCACAATACACTCGGCGACTCACCGAGAGAGCACTTGTTCGCCTTTTGCCTGCGCCCTTGTATTATTGGTACATCAATTGCAGTGGTTAGCCTGACAGCTTAGCAGAGATATTCCACAACTAGAAACCCCATTTTTGTTCCTATTTGAATTTATATTTAACTTGTCCTCAAAGTTTTTACAGAAATGGCTAGACCAAAATTCACAGGGAGAGATGATCCACCAAGGTACATAAGAGCACGAGAATTTAGAAAAAATGGAAAGAGAGCATAGCTAGCCAGACAAAGGAAGTACACCAAGGAGTCTAGGGAAAAGGGACGAATTCCTTTTGATCTTATTTTGCGCCCATGTGATCGAAGTTTAGTTAATGCAGTACATGCCTTCAGAGTAGCTCAGGAAATAGATCAGATGATTGTAGCAAATCTTGTTGTAGAGGTTAAGGTAAAAGAAAACATTGGAGACCAAAATAACAAGGCTCCAAGGACCATTGTTTTACTTCAGGAAGATGTACCGGACAGTGATGCCCCAGCAGATAGAGAAACGACACAGACATGACCTTTCTTTACCCTTCTCTATCTATGACATAGATAGAGGACAACTGCTTTTATTTATGGTGGGGTGAGGCCCACACCTTTTGTGTTGACATTCAAGTTTTGTTCTATATATATTTGGGTTGTTTGCTTAATTTGTGTTTTAAATTGTTGCTTTTATTTGCATGTTTGAGCTCATAGATCCTGTTGTTTTAATTTAAATCAACTTTGATCCTTTCGAAAAAAATTTGCCACCTCTTGTGTTGAAAGTGGCTATTCTTTTGCAAAAATATTGAATCTCAGTTTCAATCAATATCGATGACTTGAATAGTGCTCCCAATTGAACAAAGATGAATGCGCGGCTACGACAAGGCCAAATTAAGTTACATAGACAATATGTGCACTCTTTGCATCTCGTCTTAACTAGCCATTTATATGGATTCTCTTTTGATAACCGTTGCACACTACCTAACGTGTCTAATCTTGTTTGACTGAAGTATCAATGCCTTGTATGAATAACTTACTTTGAACCATGATTAAATGAACCTAGAATTAGCCCCGTTAATCTGATTAGTTTAGAAAGGTGTACTTTTGAGATGATCTTAGGCAACTTTTGAAGAGTGTAAACCTATCTATCATATACATCTTTTTGTCGCCTAACCGTGAGCGTGTGAAGCTCTCTTCAACACCCCTTGAACCTTACTCTTTTTTGTTAGAACCTTGATAAACCATAGACCTTACTTGATCCGCTACCTATAATCTTATTAAATTGTGGTTTAGTGAATAGCCAAATTAGGGCAAAAAGCCTAAGTTGAGGGTGTGGTGAAAAGGAAAAGGAGAAGCAAGAAGTGATATAAGAAGTCCCTCTTAACCCATGATGTTGCAGAACAATGGAACCCTCCATAAAAAAAATAAGAAAAAAAAATGTAAAAGAAATCTGTGGAATAACGTACAAAGGATATTGGGATTCCAAGCAATTCATGGGAAATGAATAAAAGGATGACTTAGAAGAACTAGAAAAAGAATTGATAAAGGAAAAGAAGGAAATGCCTGGAGAATACCACATCTCATGAGGAAAGAGTCACTGAGCCTTAGAGACCATACATTTGCACTCAGCCTCATTACAAGCTTTAGAAAGACCTTTTTTATCTTGAGTAAACTGGATCGAAAGTTAATTGGAAAATAAGGGCAGACCTATGGGTAAACATGCATTGTGTTCCTCTTTTTGAATGTGAGAGTTGTATCAAATTCCTGATCGTAAATTGACTCATATCTATGTGTGAATATGGAATCATTCTTTATGTGAGGCCATTTCGATACTTCTGTTGAGCTTGAACCTGCACAAGTAGCAAGTATTGTGAGCATGAGAATCTTTGTTAATGGTGTGTCACAATTTGAATCTTTGAGTACACACTTGATCCTTGCATAAGTAAATTGAGTCTTGTGTGCATTCATGATTTAGTTTTGTGTAGAACTGCTTGAGGGACCCAATTGGAACTGCTGAACTTGAGTTTGCTTGAGGAAAAACAAAAGTTTAAGTTGAGGGTGTTGATGAGTCCACAAATTGGACTCATTTAGGGCTTTATTTTAATAGAAATAATGTTCTCGAATGCTTATTTTATCTCAATACCTGATTAAGATGCTTATGTTTTAGGTATTTTGAAGTTTTACTGGAAGCATGGACACTTAGGCGCAAAATGAAGCAAAAAGGGTTGAAAACAACAAGAAATGAAAGTCTGCGGATCGCCGAGTCCAACTTGGCGAGTCGCTGAATTTATATGCACCGCCATTTGTTCCAGTACGCGAAGCCTTGAAGGAAGTGAATTGAAAGGCGAGGAAATGAGTAGTCGACGAGTCGCGGATTAGCCACGAAGAAGTACTGTACCACCCAATGATCGAGAATACAAGGATGCTGAAGGCAAGACACTGAAGGCGATGAGTTGATTAAAGGGCGGATTGCCGAATTCATTGGCGAACTCGACTAACGTCGCCGAACGATCCCCCGCAGCACAATCTGTGAAAACTATATATACTAGTTAGAGTTGTAGTCTTAAATTTGGAACATTTAAGAGCAAAATTATTATTATTCCATAGTACTATTCATAATTTTTCTCTCAAGTTGGGAGAGGGTTTTGTCGAAAAGTTGAAGAAATGAGTTCTTCTTCCCCAAGTTGGAAGTGGGTCTTCTCTATTCATCTTCCTTTGCTTAATTCAATGTTTAATTTCCTATACCCAGTTGTTTTCATTAACATGTTAGGTATAATTTCTTATTTCTTGATGTTTGGCTAAAAACCCCCCATTCATGGGGTGTGATTTAGAAATTATGGGTTGATATTCTTGTTGTTTCTTGCTTGCTGATAGATTAGATGTATTTTAATGGTGATTTCACCTAGTGGTTGTGGTTTAATCTAAAGGGTTTGTAGTTGCAAATACAAAGCTACCCATGTGTTTTCGGCTTGCCCGAGAGGGAGGTCGCAAAACCGAAACCACTAGACTGATGGCTTAAGGATTGGGTTGACATGAGGTTTAACCCGAGAGGGTAAGCCCTAGTCCCATATCCTAACACTCAGCTCAAGAGAGTAAGTGGGGTAAGGCGTAGTCTAGTCTTCATGCGGCAAATGGGTGTCCGAGAGGAACACATTTGAAACAGGGTAAGTTGCCTGAGAGGGAACATATATCCATTTAAAGCTCAACCTAGTTACTATTATCTTGCAAATTTCCTATTGAAAGCTTGTACCCAACGATTTATCTCAACTTGTATTATGGTCACATCTGAAGAATTTCTCCCCATACTTGATTTTCTTGTTAATTTTTGCTGTTTTTACTACTTTTGACGAAATCCCTATATTGATATTTGACACTTTCATGTCAACTCCTTTAATTTACAATGTCTTTTATCGCAAATATCTTTAGCTACAACTAATTTGAACAAAATTCTAATTGGCTACCAATTCTCAAAATCGCTCCCTTGTGTCACAACCCCAACCATTAGTTGGGTTACTATACTACTATCTTCTAATTTTACTGTTTCCTTTTCTATCATCAGATATCATCGATAAAGATAATAACGAATAAGTCCAAATATTGCTTGAACATTTTGTTCATCAAATTCATGAAAGTGGAAGGAGCATTGTTTAATCCAAATGGCATAACTACAAATTCATAATGGCCATATCGAGTTTTGAAGGCTGTTTTTGGGATGTCACTATCTCTAACTCTGAGCTGATAATAACCGGATTTTAGGCCTATCTTTGAGAAATGACTAGCATCCTGAAGTTAGTCAAACAAGTCATCAATCCTGGCAATAGGATATTTATTCTTGATTGTGAATTTGTTCAACTGTCTATAGTCAATGCACATTCTAAGCGAACCCGAGATGAACCTCATGTCGACCCAGTCGCACTAACCATTAATTTAGTGGTCTTAGTTTTACGACCTCTCTCTCTCGCAAGCCAAAAACACATATATGAGATTATATTTGCAACTACAACCTCATTAAGTTCATCCACAACCACTAAACGAAATAACATTTAAACTACGATTAAACTATCAAGAAGCAAGATCCAACAATTATCTTAACTCATAATTGCTAAATCACACTCCAACAATTGTGGTTTTTAGCCACACATCAAGAGATAGAAATTAAGTTTTCCACAAAACCCTCTTCAAAATTGAGAGAAATATATGAACAGTACTATGGAATAATAATAATTTTACTCTAAAATGTTCCACACTTAAGACTACAACTCTAACTAGTATTTATAGTTTTCACAAATTGTGCTGTGGAGGATCGTTCAGCGACATTATTCGAAATCGCCAATGAACTCGGCGATCCGCCCTTTAATGAAGAAAATAAGAGGTAGAGAGAGCGAAGTATTTTATGATCACCACAAAGTTTGTGATACACTCCATGATAATATTACAAATGAGGATTCTTAAATAATGCAAAAATATGACAATCAAGAAGAAGGTTGAGTTATCAACCTTCAACTTTCTACGATGACATTTATTTTGGGATAAAATTGTTTTATGAAGATGACACTTATTTTGGAACTGAAACAATAATAGTCAAACTAATTAGCTCATCGCCTTCAGTGTCTTTCCTTCAGCATCCTCGTATTCTAGATCATTGGGCGGTACAGTAATACTTCGCGAAATTAATCAACGGCTCACCGACTGCTCCTTTCCTCGCCTTTCGATCCACTTCCTTTAACGATTAGCATACTGGAACAAAGGGCGGTGCATGTAAATTCGGCGACTCGCCAAGTTGGACTCGGCGATCCGTAGACCTTCATTTCTTGTTCTTTTCAGCCCTTTTTGTTCCGTTTTGGGCCTAAGTGTCCATGCTTCCGGTAAAACTTCAAATACTTGAAACTTAAGCATTTTAATCAAGTATTGAGATAAAATGGGCATTCGAGGACACTATTTCTACTAAAATAAAGCCCTAAATGAGTCTAATTTGTGGATTCATCAGAGGTGTGGTGAAAAGATAAGGGCAAATCAAGAAGTGTAGCAAAGTCTCCTCTTACCCATGGTCTTTTAGAAAAATGGAACCCCTCCATATAAAAAAGAGGAGAAAAGAGAAAAGAAAAACAAAAATAATGAAAAACAAAGTGGTGGAATAAAGTACAAAAGAAATGGGGTCTCCAAACAATGCATGGAATGTAAATGATAGGATGACTTATGTGCACTAAAGATAATAATGAAGAAACAGGAAAGGAAGTGTTGTGAGCACCACATTTCGTGAGGATGAAAGTCACTGAGCCTAAATGACCATACCTTTAAACTCAGCCCCATCATAATCTTTGAAAAGACCTTTGTTATCTTGAGAAAGTCAAGAGAAATGTTAATTGGAAAATACTGGCAAACCTATGAGTGAAAACATACATTGTGTTAATCTTTGTGAGTGTGAGCATTGTAAATTGACTATACCTTTGAGTGTGAAAATGTAATCATCATTTGTGTGAGGGCATTAGAAGGCTTTTGTTGATCTTAAACTTGAATTTGAAGCAAGGATTGCGAGCTTGAGAATCATTGGTAATGGTGTGTCACAACTTGTATTTTTGAGTACACAATTGATCTTTGCATAAGTAAATTGAGTCTTGTTGTGTGCATTCATGATTGAGTCTTGTGTAGCACTGTTCGAGACACCTTTTTGAATGGCTGAACTTGAGTTTGTTTGAGCACAAGCAAAGGCTTAAGTCGGGGGTGTTGATGAGTCCACAAATTGGACTCATTTAGGGCTATATTTTAATTTAAATTGTTTCCTTAAATGCTTATTTTATCTCAATATCTGATGATAACCCTTAAGTTTCAGTTATTTGAATTTTTATGGAAAGCATGGACACTATGTCGCAAAAAGGAACGAAAAGGCTAAAAAGAATGAAGAAATGAAGGCCTGATGATCGCCAAGTCCACTTGGCGAGTCGCTGAAGGGTCTTACTTCGCCTTTTGTTCTAGTGTGCTGAGCGCTGAAGAAAAGGATCATGTCGGCGGAAAAAGAGAGCAGTCGGTGCATCACCGAGAAGTTCCGCAAAGTAGTACCATGCTGCCCAATGACCCAGAGCATGACGATGCTGAAGGTTGGTGAAAGACGGTAATGAACTACACCAAATGGCTAATCACCGAGTTGATCGGTGATTCCGACTAACGACGCCAAACGATCCGCTGCATCATAAATCTATGAAAACTATAAATTCTAGTTAGAGTTTTAGTTTTAGGGTGGAACAATTCTTATAATTTTCAAACAGAGTCGAATAATTATTATAATTTTCATATAGAATAGTACTTTTTGATATTTTTTCTCCAAGTTTGAGAGGATTTTGAAGACTTGAAGATCCAAAGGGTTTCATCTACAAAATTTGGATTTGGGTCTCTTAAATTCTTCATTCTTGGGCTGTAACAATACTTAAATCTTCATACGCATTTGAATGCAAGCTCATTTAGGTGTAAAAGAAAGAAGTTCGTCTTCCCAAGTTGGAAATGGGTCTTCTCTATTCATTTTTCTTTGGTTAATTCAAGGTTTAATTTCTTATACCCAGTTGATTTCATTATCAAGTGAGGTATAATTTCTTATTTCTTGATGTGTGGCTAAAAACCCCCATTCATGGGGTGTGATTTAGCAAATATGGGTTGATATTCTCGTTAGGTCTTGCTTGTTGATAGATTAGATGTATTTTAATTGTGATTTCACCTAGTGGTTGTGGTTTAATCTAAAGGGAATGTAGTTGCAAATATAAAGTCACCCATGTGTTTTCGGCTTGCCCGAGAGGGAGGTCGCGAAACCAAAACCACTAGACTGATGGCCTAAAGAGTGAGTCAACATGAGGTTTACGCCAAGAGCGTGAGCCGTAGTCCCATATCCTAACACTCAGCTCGAGAGAGTGAGTGGGGTAAGGCGTAGGCTAGACTTCATATGGCAAATGGAGCTAAGGTAAGAGCATGAACTTCTAGCTTATGTGGATCCACTAGCTAATCTCTATCTAAGAGAATCATCCTATGGGGGCACATAAGTATTAGAGAAGGAGATTTCTACTAGAAACCCGACCTTTACTAACGGGAGAGTTTCCATTTCAATATCCTCTCGGTGCAAAGCGTAAATCCCACGGAATAGTCATTTTCTTAATTTTTCCTTATTATCCATGGAAGGGAATTTCATTTGTGCTGCTGATAAAGCCTAACCAGTACCGGGAGGCGATGTTCATATCCCTCTTCTCAATAGGTGTTCTCGCATCTATCCACCTCGTTGTGATATCAGAAATCATTGGAGCTAACAAACCCTTCAAATCATCTAGAGATGAAACAATAGGCAAACACTGGTAGTGCAGTACCGAGTGCATCAATCGACCCAATAGAGCATTAATATGCTCATTGTGACACTCCACCTCTTTGCCTCTAACCATAACCAACTTCACCGGTCGGAACTCACTACCATTTTTCTTATTTCTTGGGACCAACTCCCCATAGGCTAAGTAGAATTCCTGGTCCCAGGAAGGAATGTAAGGGCCCCGTGGCCTAGTGAACTGCTCGAATTCATAATACCTGAGCGTGTCAAACACCTCAACATGCTTACCTTCCAAACCCTCCACAAATAGTAACTTTTCTTCTAGAGTGGTTCGTAAACCATTGCCTTTCAATCTGTTTAGCAATCTGGGTGGAGGTGGAGCTATAAGGAGTGCAGGGGCCACTAGAGATGGTGTCGGAGCTGGCACTGATTTAGTAGTCGGAGGAGTTGCAGCTGATGAAACTCTAGTGGGTGTTGATTAAGGTCAATCTCTAAGCCTATTATGTCGGTGAATCAAGGGTTGTTCTTCTTCTAGCTCAGAAAAAGCTGGCTCAATAGCTGACCCTTTTCTAGCAATATGCTTCTTTTCTTTCCCTTTTTCTCCAGGTGGGAGATCTTGCTTTCTTTACTGTGAAGGACGTGATCCTCCTTCATTTATCGTAATTCCCTTTGCCTTTTTCTGAGGTGGCTCGTTTAGGTTTGTGCATACCATATCTGCAAAAAATCAAGAGACTAGGCAAATCTCCACACAAACACAAAGAATATTATTGTAGAAAGACTCGCCAATCCAGTTGGCTAATCGCCGAATCTTTTTGGCGAGCTAGATCACGCTCACCAAACGGTTTATCTCAGCAATTAAGATAGGTCGGCGATAGGGAATGTGTTTTGGTGGGTCGCTGACTGCTTTCGGCGAGAAAGCTTTATCCGCCGAAAGTTACAATGCAGAAGGGTTCCAGGGTTGCAGATAAAGGGCGATAAGAATACTTTCGGCAAGTCGCCGAGTTCTTTCGGCACCTTCAGACATCTTGCCGAAAGTTACAGAACCAAATATTAATCAAGGCGCCAAATTATCGGCGAGATAGGGACATTAGGTGAACCGCTGAGTCGTTCAGCGAGCTAGACCTAGCTCGCCAATCAACCCAACGTGCCTATTTTCAACCCATCTTCTCGAATCCAATCTCGCAACCTCTGAACATAAAATCAAAGCATGCACTCATGGAATTCAAACAGGACCCATGCTACCCGTCACCCCGAGATACTCAAATTTCTCCTGGTTTTGCTGAATTTAGCCATTTAACGATCTTTGCTCTTAAGAGTGATGTTACCCACTCCATCCTTGAGCAAATTCTCGACATCTAAGCACAAATGTAAGCTATTCAGAATTCACCCAATCAATCTAAACAATATGCAAGCATAGCCCAATCAAAATTCAATCATTCCAAGGCATTCAATATGGGCATACTGACAACCAAACAATACGGGCAAGGTTTTCAAATTAAAATAGCCAATTAAGGATTCTAATCCTACCAGAGAGGCCCAACACACATCACTAAAAGACAATTATTGCAAATGAGTACAAATCTTTCAAATGTAAATGTGGGAAAAGGGAACCAACCTTCAATGTTAACTAAGTTTGATTTGAAACGCTAGGCATCAAAGCACTCCAATTTCCACCACAAATCCCAAAGTAAAATACTAGAAAAATACTAAATTGAAGAATATACTACATTAGTGTGAGTTTTAGGGGATTTAAGCGTGAGGGAAAGTGAAGAATTCCAAATTTGAAGTATGTTGGCCCTTATTAACCATCTAGTTTGTGCCTGTTTGGCAACGTTAGTAGCATTCTCCGATTCACTAGGCGATTCACCAAGTAATCACTTGCCCCGCCGATTGCTAAAGTTATTTTAGTTTCTTGGGGATCAAAACGACGATCTGCATCGAAGGCGCTGACCTGGTCAGTGATTTGCTCTGACTTAAGCTTGGATTGAGCTAAACGATAGGTCAAGTCGGGCTTGCTGATCTCTTCGGCGATTCACCGACTGACCATTTTCTCACCAATTTCTATTTTTTCACCAGTTTCCTCATTCAAACCTGCACCACTAACACACAATTATATATGAAAGCAAAATAAAACATTAAAAATATTGGGTTGCCTCCCAAGAAGCTCCATATTTAACGTCGTGGCACGACGCGAGTCCTTACTCATTCCCTATTGATTGGGTTAGCCATATTGTTACTAGGTAACCCCAATGGTTCGTTTGAGTAAATAGGAGGCACCGCATAATTCAGAAGTGTACTGATCAGCTGGATCAATCTAGAGTGAGAGCCAACCATTTGATTCAACCCTTCAATACTCTCTTTCATCTCTTCCACCATTTGATCTTATTCGGTGATCTTTTGGAGAATGATTTGGAGTGTGTCCTCGACGCGGCTTCCTCTCTTGAGGAGGTATGTACCTCCCTTGATTCTTGCACTAGTTTTCTACCTCTATTTTTTTGGTGGACAATTCGTTCAGCTGAGTAAACATTGCGGTTAACTCGAAATCTCTCTCAACTTTTTGGCTCATCTCAACCGAGTTGTCACCATTTCACCCAGCCATGCTTAAGGCACCTACCTACATCAACAACTTCAAATGAAAACAAAACTAAAAATAAAGTTAGTAAACAATGACTACCAAAAGCAAAATTTATTTTAAACCAAAAACTTTCACGTAACACCACTCCCCTGCAACGGCGCCATTTTGATGTTTGCGTAATCAAGACACAACCTCCGATGCAAGTGTCTACGATTGTACAATAGTTTAGTAACCCAACCAAGGGTTGGGATCGTCCCAAAAGAGTGGTTTTGAGAATTTGGAGAAAATTAAAATTTAGTTTTAACTAGTCGTAGCTAAAGACATTATTTATTAAAGAAGGGGGACACAATTATTGTGTCAATTAACAATGGGGTTTTTTGTCAATAGTAAGTCAAAATTAACGAAATCAACAAGGAAATTCAAGCAATAAAAGGGGGATTCTGGGGATGTGACCGGAATATGGGTTAATCTAAATTATTGGGTACATGCTTTCTATAGAAAATTTATAGAGTAATAGTGACTAGGCTAAGCTTTATGTGGAAATAAGTTCTCTCTTAAGCAACTTACCCCATTTCAAATGGGTTCCTCTCGGACACCCACTTGCCGCATGAAGACCAACCTATGCCTTACTCAACTCATTATGTCGAGCTGAATGTTAGTATATGGGACTAGGGCTCACTCTCTCGAGCTGAACCTCATGTCGACTCACTCCTTAGGCCATCAATCTAGTAGTCTTAGTTTTACGACCTGTCTCTCTAGCAAGCCGAAAACACATAAATAAATTTGTATTTCAACTACAAATTCATTAGATTCATACACAACTACTAGAAGAATCACCATTAAACTACATCTAATCTATCAGCAAGCAAGACCCAACAACAATTTTAATCCACATTCGCTAAATCACACCCCAAGAATTGGGGTTTTTAGCCACACATCAAGAGATAGAAATTTACACCTAAATGACCTTGCATTCAAATGAGTATCAAGATTTAAGTCTTTTTACAAGCCAAGAATGAAAAATCCAAGAGACCCAACTCCAAATCTAGAAGATGAAACCCTCTTCTTCTTCATGTCTTAAAAATCCTCTTAGATAAAAATTATCCAAAAGTACTACTCTATATGAAAATTATAATAATGGTTCTCTCTCTAAAAATTAATAAAGAGATTAGTATTTATAAATTTCAGAAAATAGTGCTTGCCAATTTGCCCGTCTTCTAGTTGATCGCCATTTGTGCTTTGCTTTTAGCATCTATTCATTCTTGATCACTGGGCGGTATACTTCTACTTTGCAGAAATGTTCGACGAAACACCGACTACTCCTTTTATCGCCTTTTTGTTCCTTCTCCTTTAGGGCTTCGCATACTGGAACATAGGACGTAGTGCGTCCCTTCGGCGAATCGCCAGGCATGCTGGCGATGCTAAGGCTTCAACTTCTTCGTTCTTTTAACCTTTTTGTTTCTTTTTATGCCTAAGTGTCCATGCTTCCACTAAAACTTCAAATACCTGAAACTTAACTGTTTTCATCATATATTTAGACTAAATAAGCATTTGAGGACACAATTTTTATTAAAATAAAACCCTAAATGAGTCCAATTTGTGGACTTATCACCGGTCTGTAGGTCCAGTGGTGGGTCATGCCTTAGAATATTTTTTGGGTTGTTTCAAGGGAGGGTTGCAGGTTGCTATCCATGGACCCAACCTACGGTCTATGGGTGTTGCCCGTCGGTTGCACCTGTAACATCTTATTACTACAATCTGGTCTCTCTAGGATGTAGGGTGCTACATTACCTCCCCCTTATGAACATTCATCCTTGAATGTAGACTAAACTAGATGGAAAGGGAGGCAAAGAGCTGCAAACCCCACCACTATGTACTTGAAACTAACATTTGACTGAACTAAGTTCCAAGAACATGTAAATACACTTAAAATGCAAGTAAAAACCGAATGAACATGATACTAAGACTGAAGCTACGTATGAATGACTGAAAAACTGGAGAGGAACTATTACCTCAAGCTGGAATGGAATCAGAAGGAAAGAGATGAGGATACTTGGCATTCATGGCTGCTTCTGCTTCCCAAGTATCTCCCTCTACGGACTGACTCCTCCACAAAACCTTAACTGAAGTGACTTCTTTGTTTCTTAACCGTCAGACCTGGCGATCAAGAATCTCAACTAGTACCTCTTCATAAGTGAGACTATCCTTCCCAGCTACACCTTCTAAAGGTAAAATAAATGTTGGATCACCCACACACTTCTTCAACAACGAAATGGGAAAGACCAAATGCACTGCTGCTAGTTCTGCTGGCAACTCTAACTCATAAGCCACTTTAGTAACTCTTTTCAAAATCGTGTAAGGGCCTACATATCTAGGACTGAGCTTCCCTTTCTTGCAAAATCTCATCACCACCTTCATAGATGAAACTTTCAGGAATACCCAATCATCAATTTGGAACGCCAAGTCCCTTCTCCTTACATATGCATCGGATTTTTGGCAACTCTGGCTTGTCTTAAGTCTATCTCTAATGTTCTGAACTTTTTCCATGGCATCATGAACCGAATCTGCTCCTATCAAGGCTGCTTCACCTACTTCAAACCAACCAACTGTAGATCTACATCTACGCCCATACAATGCCTCATAATGGGCCATCTGAATGTTAGATTGTTAACTGTTATTGTAGGCGAACTTTATAAGAGGATGGTTATCATCCCAACTAACCTTGAAATTGATCACGCAACCTTTCAACATGTCCTATAAAGTCTGAATGGTACACTCCGCCTGACCATCCATTTGTGGATGAAATGTTGTGCTAATATTAACCTGAGTACCAAGACCTTTCTGACATGATTTCAAGAAATAAGAGGCAAACTGAAGACCTCTATTCATTAATGTAAATCTTGGCATAGTCCTCCGCTAAATCTGTAGTCTAAACAACCCAAAAGCATGCAGACTTAGTAACTCTGTCAACTATCACCAAAATTGAGTCATGTTGTCTACGAGTACGAGATAAACCTGTAATAAAGTCCATGTTGATCACTTCCCACTTCCGAGTAGGAATGTTGATCTCTTGAGTCATACCTTCTGGTTTCTGATGTTCTACCTTCAATTGCTTGCAATTAGGGCGAATAGCCAAAAAATCTGCTATATCCCTTTTCATACCATTCTACCAACAGACTTCCTACAGATCACTGTACATCTTAGTAGCACCTGGATGAATAAAATACATGGAGTTATGGGCTTTTTCAAGAATCTGGTGTCTCAACTAACCCATGTTACGAACACATACTCGACCCTTATAGCGACCCATACCATCTCCCCCGGGAGAAAATCTGAACTCTCTGCTGATGGACTGCACCCTTTAGTTGAAACAATATAAGTCACTATTTTGATTCTCCATAACCTCCGCTACCAATGAAGATTCTACCCCATTCTGAATTGTTACACCACTATATGATATGTTCATAAGGTGAACTCCCAAGTGAGCAAAGTTGTGAACATCCTTTGCTAGCTCTTTTCTTTCTTCCTCAACATGTGCTACATTACCCATAGATAGTCTGCTAAGAGCATTTGATACTACATTGGCCTTACCAGGATGGTAATGCACACTCATATCATAATCCTTGAGGAACTCAAGCCATCTCATCTGGCGAAGATTCAATTCTTTCTGGCTGAAAATATACTGAAGGCTCTTATGGTCTTTGAACACATCTATGTGAACACCATACAAGTAATGTCTCCAAATCACAAGTGCAATCACCACTGCTGCAACATTAAGGTCATGAATAGAATAATTCTTCTCATGCACCTTAATTTGTCTATAAGTATAAGCTATAACCTTACCTCGTTGTATCAAAATACAACCTAGGCCGACTCTAGATGCATCACAATCGATCACATAATTATCTAAACCCTGTGGTAAAGTCAAAATAGGAATTGTAGTCAACCTAGTTTTTCAGTTCTGCGAAGCTTTTCTCACAATCATCTGACTACAAAAACTTGACCTTTTTTGAGTCAATTTAGTCAATGGAGAGGCTATGAATGAGAATCCTTCCACGAACCTTCTCTAATAACTAGCCAAATCTAACAAGCTTTTGATATTTGTAGGAGAGGTAGGTCTGGGCCATTGTTTCACTGTTTCTATTTTCTGAGAATCCACTCAGATCCGTTCGCAAGACACAATATGCCCAAGGAAAGCAACATATTCCAACCAAAACTCACATTTGCTAAACATAGTGAATAACTGGCGATCTTTGAGAGTTTGTAGGACAACCTTTTAATTAGTTTCATGTTCTTCCTCATTCCTAGAGTAAATGAGGATATATAGGGTGACTACTGGTTCCCAAGCTGCTTTATCTGAGCATGAGGATGACCATCCTCTACAGTCCCGGTGGTCTGAGCTCCGAGCCAGATCTCACCCTGATTCAGCCAGAGTCCCTTCAGTTCCCACATCAGCAGACTCAGTACCAGCTCTGGCACCTCCCGTGGCTCATGTTCCATCTGTCATTCCTTCTCCCAGACTTTTGAATTGGTTAAAATGTGATGGTTTGCGAACCATCTTAGAGGAGAAGTTGCTCTCGGTAGTAGGCTTGGAAGGCAAGTACTCAGATGTTAGGGACACCCTCCACTACAATAGGATTGATCAATTTCCCTGGTCCCGAGGCCCTTACATTCCATCATGGGTCCGGTAGTTTTGTACAGCCTACGGTGACTTGTTCTTGAAAAGTAAGAAAAAGGTGAGTGAGTTAAGACCGGTGAAGTCTGTCATGGTACGAGGAAAGGAAGTTGGATGCAATAGTGAATACTTAAACATTGTACTAGGTAGAGCTTTGCATTCTACGCACCCTTATGATGTCTTACATGTGGCGCGGTCTTTAGATGACTTGAAGGGCAGGTTGGCTCCACTGATTTCTGACACCACCCCGAGGTGGATAGAGGCAAGAGTTCCCATAGAGAAGAGCGAATTGAGGTTTCCTACTCGTTTCTGGTTTGGGTTCATTAGTAGCACCATAATGCCATCCTAGAACGAGTCTATTTTGCGTCATCTTAAGGTAGGATGCCTACAAGCTATCATATACCAGAGGAGCATCGACCTGGGACTTCTTATTGAGAATGAGATGGCCATGAGGGCCAAGTAGAGGCAGATCTCCTTGCCATTCCTAGTCCTGATAACTAAGTTATGCCGATGTGCTGGGGTACCCCCCAGATGATGCTAGCTATTTTGAGATTACTCCATCTTTCTCCATAGACATCTAGTGTATTGAGGTAGATTACACTCGTAAGGGAGCTGATAGGAGGAGATAATCTCTGATAGATACTTCTCTGGAGGTTTATGTTGATTATATACATGTAGAGGTCTATGTGCCTAGTCCAACCTCTGGACCTTCATGTACTTTTGCCCCTTCTTCCTCGCCTTCATAGGCTCCGAGTACCTCTACTTTCTCCCAACAGACCAAGATTACTCAGGGGATGATCCTAAAGATGGGGCATCTGGCCCATTCAGTTGATGTGAGGGCGACTCGGTTAGAGAGATTCATTCCCTTGATGATTGAGGCAGCTATTCCAGCTACTCCGATCCCCTTTCGGGCATCTGTTGATGATCAGGCTACTAAAGTCATATCTTGTAAGAGCAGGCAAAGGGAGACCTCCAAGGTTACGACTTTAAAAGCCGAGGTAGCAGACTTGAGGAAGGACGTAGAATATTTGAAGTCTACTGACTTCACTTCATTACTGGAGGCTGCAGATTATTTAAATGCTCCTGAGAGTTCTGTGATTTCTCTAGCAATACCGGATATTTACACAGGAATGAGGCAGTAGTTTAGGAGTCAGATGCTAAGACAGATGAAGAGAAGATAGAGATACGGGAGGAGAGCACATATGGGGAATTGTCGGATCTTAAGGAGACAATTATGCAGTTGATGATCCAGACATCTCGGAGCGAGACATCCATGGAAGCTCCTAGTGGGTCGGGTATTACTGTTCCTTCTGAGGTGACTTCGGGCACTGATGCACAAGTCTAGACTGATACACCGGGCAGTGATGCCCAGATAGATTGAGCGACTCTGTAGACAGGATCCCCTTTTTGCCTCCCATTCTGTCTTACTTTATTATAACTTTTGGATATGTTTGTTTGCATTTGAGGACAAATGACATTATTTGTGGTGGGGTGTGGCCTACCTCTTGTATGATTTTTTGTGAATATTGATGTTTTTTTTATATATTAGGTTTTGAGCTGAAATTGTGTTTTATACACTGCTTTTTATGGAAGGTTTGAGCTTATGGCTCCGTGTTTTTAATTGCAAATGATTTTTGACCCTTTCGAAAAAAATTATGCCACCTCTTGTTTGTGTTGAAAGTGGCTAATTTTTGCCAATTTGAGTATCAGTTTTGATCAATACTGATGACTTGAATAGTGCTCATAATCGAATAAAAATGAATGTGCGTCTACGATGAAGCCAGATGTAATTATCGCCAATATGTGAACTCTTTGCATCTCATTGTGACTAGCCAAGTATCAAATTGTGTCTCTGGTGATGAACATTGCACACTAGCAAAAGTGTGGAGTCTTGTTTGACTTTGGTGTCAATGCCTTGTGTAATGAGCTTACCGTGAACCATGTGTGATGACACCTAAAATTTGCCTCGTTGGTCCAGCTGACTAAGTGATGCAATCTCTTCATATGATCTTAAGCAAATTTGAAGAGTGTGAAACAATTTGATATTATACCTCTTTTATAGCCTACCTTGTGAGTGTGCGAACCCCTTTTGAGGACCTTTTGAGCCTTAACCTTTTCTTGGAAGAAACTTGATAACATTGTGACCTTTGATTGATCCATTTCCCATAATCCTCATGATTTATGGTTTTTTTAATAGACAACTTAGGCCAAAAGCCTAAGTTGGGGGTGTGGTGAAAAGAGAAGGTAGATCAAGGAGTGCAAGAAATTCCCTTTTGACCCACGTTTTGGGAAAAATGGAACCCCTCCATACAAAGAAAAAGAGAGAAAAAGAAGAAAAGAATGAAAAAGTTGTGGAATAAAGTTGTGAAAATACAAAAAGAAATGGGGTTTCCAACAATCCATAGAAAGTGAATAATGGGATGACTTCTGAGCACGAATGAAAAATGATGAAGAAAAGGAAAGGAAGTGTTGTTCACACCACATCTCATGAAGACTATAGCCATTGACCCTAAATAACCATACCTTTGCACTCAGCCCTGTTAGAATCCTTAAAAGACCTTTTTGATCTTGAGTGAGCTGAAATTAGTTGGAAAATACAGATAAACCTATGGGTGAAATCATATATTGTGTTCATCTTTGTGAGTGTGAGCGTTGCATTTAATTCTGGAGTTTTATATTATAAACCATTGTGTGTGAATATGGAATCATTCTTTGTGTGAGGGCATTTAATCACCTTTGTTAAGCTTGAACTTGCATTTGACGCAAGTAATATGAGCTTCAGATTCTTTGATAGTGGTGAGTCACAACTTGAGTCTTTGAGTGCATAATTGATCCTTGCATGAGTAAGTTGAGCCTTTTTGTGTGCATTCATGATTTAATCTTGTGTAGCACTGTTTGAGACGTCCTTTTTGAACTACTGAATTTGAGTTTTACTTGAGGACAAGCGAAAGTTTAAGTTGGGGTTGTTGACGAGTCCACGATTTGGACTCATTTAGGGCTTTATTTTCATAGATTTAGTGTCCTCAAATGCATATTTTATGCCAATAATTTATGTAAATCCTTAAATTTCAGGTATTTGGATTGAGAAACAAAGCATGGACAGTGTTGAGCAAAAAGGAACAAGGCAGCTGAAAGTACAAAGGAAAGAAGGCCATGAGAATCACTAAACCAATTAGGCGAGTCCACGAACGGCTAGGGCCTCGCCTAAAGTTCTAGTATGCCAAGCCAAGAAGGAGAAAATCAAGTAAGCGATGGAAAGGAGCAGTCAGCGAGTCGCCAAATGGTTTTTCGATGCAATGCCAAATTGCCCAAAGATTCAATACCTCAAAGATGTTAAAGGCAAAAGCAAAATGGCGATGACAATGACCAAAGGCCGGATCGCCAAGTGGATCGGCGATCCCGACTAACTGTGCCAACTGAACCTTCGCAGCATATTTTTTGACAACTATAAATACTTGTTTAAGTTTTTAGCTTAGTATCTAATTGAACATTTAGTAGTTTTTGAAGTTTAGAGCTTATAACTTAATAGAGAGATAATATTTCCTTAGCTTTGAAGATTTTCATTTCTAAGAAATTGGAAGTGGGTGTTGAAAATTCTTCATCATAGACCTTTGTAAAGACAATATCAATGATACCCAGTTCATGGAAACAAAACACGGTAACGATTTTTTGTTGTTTTACTATGTCTAGCTAAAACCCCAATTCTTGGGGTGTGATTATGTGATTATAGGTTTATTTAATTCCAATTACCCAGTTATTTACCTTAGCCCATAATCCAATTACATCCCAAGAATCCCCTCTCCATATTCATATTTTTGTGTTATTTGTTGTTTTAGTTGATAGTACAAACAAATCACCTTTATATTTGACACTTGTGTCACCTATAATTTAAACCATGTGTTTCTTCATAAATGTTTTTTAGCTATGATTGAGTTGAGCATATTTATGCTTTTCTATTGATTCTTGAGTACGAACCACACCCTTAGGACTCGACCCCAACTCACTTGTTGGGTTATATTACTACTCACGTTCGTTGGCTCTTAGTATTGGCTGAAGTGTCCTAATACGTGAAATCAAAATGGTTCCACTGCAGAGGAGTGGTGTTACTTGAGAATTTTTAGTTAAGTTGAATGTTGTTCTTGTTAGTTATAGTGATGCTTACTTAATTATTAGTTGTGTGTTGTTTGTTTGTGTTGAAACAGAAAATATGAGTGTGAATGGTGACCAAATGGACCACCCCCTTTTGAGATTTTTGAATCTTAGGGATAACCTCCTAACGATCAAGCAATTGGAGGGTGAGACTATCCATGAGATGTTGCCGGGATTTAAGGCATTACTACAATAGTGCTTAGGTCATGGAATGCCAGATAAATTGCTACTGGAATTCTTCTATAGAGGTCTTGTACCCGAAAATAGAAGCACTGTTGATCAACTTTTTGCAAGTCATTTGATAAAACAACTGTATGAAGTAGTGGCCGAACTCCTTGATGGAATGATTAAATCCAATAAGGAAACATAAAAAGACCAAGTATGGGCCCCATTGTTGACTCAGCTGGATGTCTTGTCCAAAAAGGTCATGGAGTTCGAGGCAAGGTCCAACAAGAAGGACAAGTACCTTCCCCCTCACGAGTGTCAAAAGATAAAGCAGCAAGAGAGTGGACAAAAATAAGAGGTCCTCTCACTTATTCTACAGAAAATCGAAGAACAAGATAGAGTGTTGAATGAGATAAAAAGAGAATGCCTTAATGCTTAATCAGATGACAACCTCTCATTCCATGATCATTCAGCTACAAGACGCCCAGATAAATTAAGTGATGTCGTGTCTCTACCTACAACATAAAGAGCGGTAGCCTAGTGATACTATGGCCAACACTAAAAATAAGGTTTGAGTGTGGACTTGCATCATGTCACGATGTTAACTAAGGCGCTGCTTGGGAGGCAACCCAAGATCCTTTTATTCCTTTATTTTTGTTTTGGTAAATAATGGTGTGTTGATTGTGCAGGTTAAAGTAAAGAGTTTGAAAAGTGCAAGTTGGCGAGCAAATAGTCCAGTCGACAACCCCGACTCAGACCGTCGTTGGACTCAAGACAACTTTAAAGTGGAATCTGTAAAACTCGACGAGCCTAGGAATTATTGGCGAGTCACCGACCAGGTTGGTGATCGCGATCTTGTCCGTCGTTTGGACCCCAGATTAACTGGATTGTAAAACTCGACGAAGTAAGTGACCACTCGGCTTGTCGCCAAGTGGTTTGGCGAGTACGACTAATGTAACCGAATGGGCTAGAATTGGACGGTTGTTATAAGAACAAAGGTTCAAAATTTCAAACTCTTCACTTTCCATCACTTTAAATCTTCACAAGCTCACACCCGCACCTTAGTTTATATATTTTTGAATTACTAGAAGTATTTTAGTCGTTGATTTGTTCCCGAATTGGGATTACATTACCGCCTAACATTTCAATAACAATTGATTTGGCATTAAAGGTTGGTTTTACAAACCCCGAGTTTATTTTTATCAATTTTGTACTCAATTGCAACATTATTATCTTGATTGAAGTGTGTTGGGCCTCTCTAATATTATTAGAATGTTTAAATGCCTGTTTTAATTTGATAATATTGCCCGTAATGTTTTGAATGTTGAAATCCCGTAATTATGTCTGTTAAATTGAATTAAATTTTGTGGAGTTGTGCTTGCATGTCGTTGGGTTTTGCCGGGTGAAGTCTGAGTAGCCCGTATTTGTGCCAAACGGCGTAATTTGCCCAATGACAGAACAGATGACGTTATTCTTTAGGGAAAAAGTCGTCAATTGGCCAAATTTGGCAAAACCAAGAGAAGGTTGAGTATCCCGGGGTAATGGGTGTTATATGTCTTGTTTTAATTTGACTAGTGCATGCTTTGATTTTGTTTTTCGGGGTTGCGGGGTTGAATTCGAGAAGTTGGGTTGAAAGTAGGCACGTTGGGTCGTTTGGCGAGCTGGGTTGAGCTCGCCGAACCATGCGAAGATTCACTGAAGGTCCCCATAGAACTTTTAATTTCATTCTTAATGTGTTGTTGGGCTCGGTAACATTCGGCGAGAATCTTGAGGTCTCCGAAAGACTTCTTTATCGCCTTTTGTCTGCACCCCTTAGCCCTTTTTGCACTGTAACTTTCGGTGGGCTAACCCTTGCTCACAGAAAGCTTTCGGCGATCCACCAGTAGGCCTCTACCATGACTGACTTGCCAAAATTTTAAAGCCAATCCTTTAGGCGAGCCCTATCTATCTCGCCAAAGTGATTCCGTTACTCGCCGACTGGTTTGGCGAGTTTGTCTGCACCTATTTTTCTGCCAGTTTGTCTGCAACTGTTTTTTTGTGAATTTGATTGAGTTGTTTCTCACTTTTTGCCGATGTTTTGCAGATATGGTACAAACAAATGAAGACATGCCACCCCAGAAAATAGTACGGAGTATTACTATAAATGAAGAGGGATCAAATCCTCCAAAGAAAGCCAGACAAGAGCCTCTTCCAAGTGACAAAGGCAAGGGCAAGATGCCCATAGCCGATATGGTGACTACTAGTTCCCAAGATGTTTTTTCTGAGACTGAGGATGACCAGCCTCTACAATCCCGACGGTCTGAGCTCAGAGCCAGATCTCGCCCTGACTCAGCCAGATTCTCTCCAGTTCCCACATCTGCAAACTCAGTACCAACTCTGGTACCTCCCATGGCTCCTGTGCCACATATCATTCCTCCTCCAAAGCTTCTAAATCGCTTAAAAAGTGATGGTTTGCGAACCATCTTATAGGAGAAGTTTCTCTCGACAGAAGACCAGGAAGGCATGTACTTAGATGTGAGGGACACCCTCCACCACCATAGGTTTGATCAATTTACTAGGCCCCGAGGCCCTTACATTCTTTCATGGGTCCGACAGTTCTATACAGCCTACAGTGACTTGGTACCGAAAAGGAAGAAATAGGCGAGTTAGTTCAGACCGGTGAAGTTTGTCATGGTACAGGGAAAGGAAGTTTGATTCAATAGTATGTACTTAAACACTGTACTTGGTAGAGCTCTGCATTCTACACACCCTTATGATAGGTTACATGTGGCTCATTCTTTAGATGACTTGAAGGGCTAGTTGACACCACCCCAAGGTGGATAGAGGCAAGAATTCCCATAGAGAAGAGGGACTTGAGCATCACTACTCGTTTATGGTTTGGCTTCATCAGTAGCACCATAATGCCAACCCAGTATCAGTCTATTCTGCTCCAACCTAAAGTAGCATCCCTTGGAGCTATCATATCCTGAAGGAGCATCGACCTGGGACTTCTTATTGAGCAGGAGATGTCCGTGATGGCCAAGCAGAGCTAGACCTCCTTGCTATTCCTAGTCCTGATCACTTAGTTATGCTGAGGTGCTAGGCAACCCCGCGATGATGCTAGATATTTTGAGGTTACCCCATCATCCTCCACAGACATCCGGCGTATTGAAGACGAGTAAACTAGTGAGGAGGCTAATAGGAGGAGAGAAGCTCTGACCAGATACTACTCCGAAGGTTGATGTTGATTCCATACCTGCAGAGGTCTCTATGCGTACTCTGGCATCCGGGACTTTAGGTACTTCTGCCCCTCCTTCCCCTTCTTCACAGGCTCCAGGTACCTCTACCTCCTCCAAGCAAACCAATATTACTTAGGTGATGATCCTGAAGATGGGGCTTCTGTCCCATTCAGCTGACGTGAGGGTGACTCGGTTAAAGAGATTTGTTCCCTTGATGATTGAGGCTGCTATTCTAGCTGCTCTGACCCCTATTAGGGCTCTTGTTGATGATCTGGCTACTAGAGTCACAGCTTGTGAGGGTAGGCAGATGGAGACCTCCAAGGTTACGTCTTTAAAAGCTGACGTAACAGACTTTCGGAAGGTCGTAGAGTATCTGAAGTCTATTGACTTCACTTCATTACTGGAGGCTGCAGATGATTTAGATGCTCTTGAGACTACAGAGATTCCTTCGGCAACCACCAGACATGCACACAGGGATGAGGCAGCATTTGATGAGTAGGATGAGACCGACGAAGAGCAGATAGAGATACGGGATGAGAGCATATATGGGGACTTCCCAACCTTTAAGATACGATTATGCAGTTGGTGATCCAGACATTGCTGATCGAGACATCCATGGAAGCTCCTAGTGGGTCTGGTATTACTGTTCCTTCTGAGGTAACTCCAAACACTAATGCCCAAGTCCAGACTTATGCACCGGGCGCTGATGCCCAGACAGATGGAGCAACTGTGTAGATAGGATCCCCTCTTTACCTCCCTCTCTATCATACTTTATTTTAACTTTTGGATATTTTTGTTTATAGTTGAAGACAAATGACTTTATTTGTGGTGGGGTGAGGCCTACATTTTGTTTGATTTTTTGTGAATATTTATGTTTTGTTTATATATTGGGTTTTGAGATGTAATTGTGTTTTATACACTGCATTTTGAGTAATCTTTGAGCTTGTGGCTCAGTGTTTTTAATTGCAAATGATTTTTGACCCTTCTCAAAAAAATTGTGCCACCTCTTCTTTGTGTTAAAAGTAGCTGTTCTTTTGGCAATAAGTATTGGGTTTGATCAATACTGATGACTTGAATAGTGCTCATAATATAACAAAAATAAATGGTTGGCTACGATGAGGCCAAAGGAAGTTCCATAGCCAATATGTGAATTCTTTGCATCTCATTCTGACTAGCCAAGTATCGAATTGAGTCTCTTCTGATGAACATTGCACACTAGAGAAACTGTGGAGTCTTGTTTGACTTTGGTGTCGATGTCTTGTGTGATGAACTTACCATGAACCATGTGTGATGACACCTAGAATTTGCCCCGTTGGTCTGGCTAACTAAGTGATGCAATCTCTTGATGTGATTTTCGGAAACTTTAAAGAATGTGAAACAATTTGACATTATACCTCTTTTGTGGCCTACCTTGTGAGTATGTGAACCCCTTTTGAGCACCCTTTGAGCCTTAACCTTTTCATGGAAGAAACTTGATAACATTGTGACCTTTTAATGATCCATTACCCATAATCCTCATGATTTATGGTTTGTTTGAATAGCCAACTTAGGGCAAAAGCCTAAGTTTGGAGTGTGGTGAAAATAGAAGGTAAATCACGGAGTGCAAGAAATTCCCCTTTTACCGATGTTTCAAGAAAAATAGAACCCCTCCGTACAAAAAAAAAAAGAAAAAGAAGAAAAGAAATGAAAAAGAAAAAGAATGAAAAAGTTGTGGAATAAAGTTGTGAAAATACAAAAAGAAATAAGGTTTTCAACAATCCACGGAAAGTGAATAATGGGATGACGTGGGAGCACGAATGAAAAATGATGAAGAAAAGGAAAGGAAGTGTTGTTCACACCACATCTCATGGCGTCTATAGCCATTCTGCCTAAATGACCATGCCTTTGCACTCAGCCTCGTTACAAGCCTTGTAAAGACATTTTTTCTCGTGAGTGAGCTGAAACAATTGTTGGTTGGAAAATACGGGCAAACCTATGTGTGAAATCATACATTGTGTTCATCTTTGTGAGTGTGAGCGTTGCATTTGATTTCGCAGGTTATATTATGAATCATTGTGTGTGAATATGGAATCATTCTTTGTGTGATGGCATTTGTTCACCTTTGTTGAGCTTGAACTTGCATTTGAAGCAAATAATGTGAGCTTGAGATTCTGTGATAATTGTGAGTCAAAACTTGAGTCTTTGAGTGCACAATTGATCCTTGCATGAGTAAATCGAGTCTTTTTGTGTGGATTCATGATTGAATCTTGTGTAGCACTATTGGAGAGGTCCTTTTTGAACTGCTGAACTTGAGTTTTACTTGAGGATAAGCAAAAGTTTAAGTTGGGGTTGTTGATGAGTCCACGATTTGGACTCATTTAGGGCTTTATTTTAATAGATTAAGTGTCCTCAAATGCATATTTTGTGCCAATAACTGATGTAAATCCTTCAATTTCAGGTATTTGGATTGAGGAACAAAGCATGGACACTATTGAGAAAAAAGCAACAGGTAGCTGAAAGTACAAAGGAAAGAAGGCCTGAGGATCGCCTAACCCATTAGGTGAGTCGCCGAACGGCCAGGGCCTCGCCTAAAGTTCCAGCGTCCCAAGCCAAGAAGGGAAAAATCAAGTAGGCAATCGAAAGGAGCAGTCGGCAAGTCGCCGAACGGTTTCTTGATTCAGTGCCAAATCCCCAAAGTTTAAAAACCTCAAGGATGCTGAAGGCAAAAGCAAAACGGCGATGGCAATGACCAAAGGTCGGATCGCAGATCCCGACTAACTGCGCTAACTAAACCGTCACAACAAAATTTTGGACAACTTTAAATAGTTGTTTAAATTTTTAGCTTAGTATTTGATTGAACATTTAGTAGTTTTTGAAATTTGGAGCTTAGAACTAAATAGAGAGACAATATTTCCTTAGTTTTGAAGATTTGAAGTTTTCCATTTCTAAGAAATTGGAAGGGGGTGTTGAAGATTCCTCATCTTAGACCTTCGTAAAGACTATATCAATCCTACGCAGTTGATGGAAAAACAACTCGGTAATGACTTTTAACTTTTTACTATGTCTAGCTAAAATCCCAATTCTCTGGATGTGATTATGGGTTGATTTAATTGCAATTACCCGGTTGTTTACCTTAGCCCATAATCCAATTACATCCCAAGAATCTTGTCTCCATATTCGTATTTTCGTGTTATTTGTTGTTTTAGTTGATAGTACAAACAGACCACCTTTAAATTTGACACTTGTGTTACCTATAATTTAAACCATGTTTTTCTTCGTAAATGTTTTTTTAGCTATGATTGACTTGAGCAATTTAGGCTTTTCTATTGATTCTTGAGTACGAACCACTCTTTTGGGAGTCAACCCCAACTCACTAGTTGGGTTATATTACTACTCACGTTCATTGTCACTTATTATTAGATGAAGTGTCCTGATACGTGAAGTCAGGCACTCCAGACTCAATCCACCTTGAGGTACTATAAAAGAGAAAAGGAGTGAGCCAGCCTTTTAAGTTATCCAGTATCTGTGTCTGAATCATGCTCTTGTAGTCCTTCATGAAGGTATAAGTACATTTCAAAACGACATTTATTTCCCTAGTATCACATTTCACATTCTTGCCCTGGAAAATCACCGAATCAAATAGTTTTAAGACGCTGGCCTTCTTCTTCCCTTGTGGCACTAAATCTCAATAGTCCGAGTAGAAATCTCGGACCCAATTAGGAATGTAGGGGCCCAGGGTGTAGTAAAAATCTCAAACTTATGGTACCTTATAGTATTGTGTATCTCAGGATACATGTCCAACACACCATCTGTGAACAATCTCTTATCTTAAAAAATAGTCATTAGTCCCTTAGCCTTTAGTCTGTTAAGACATCGGGGAGGACGACCTTGTACTGGTTGTGCTACGAACATGAATTGTGTTGGAGCTGGAGGAGGAGTCTGAGGCATCGGTATCTTAGATTGATCATGTATCGCCTTCGAGGGAACCTCAGGCTCAGAGATGGATGCCTAAGAATCCTCGGACTATCCCTCATTGGCTAATGAAGGAAGGTGAGTCTCGTAGACTCCCTCATTGTCGCACCTGGCCTTCAGTAACTCAGCTACAGGTGCCTTACCCTTTCTTTTGCCTTTGCCTCCCTTTGTAGGGAGTTTGGATGCCTTTTCTTTAGATGTAGTTGCATCCTCATTTATAACTATTCCTCTTGCCCACTTGCGTGGTGGCATGTCTCTTCCTGACACTTTAGGTCTAGCCATTTCTGCAAACCAACAAAGAAACAATTAGAACAATTTCCAGAAAAACACAGAAAAATATGTTGCAGAAAGACTCGGCGAACCTTTCGATGAGTCGCCGAGTCACCTTGGTGAGCTAGATACGGTTCACCTAAGGTACCAGCGTAAAAATATTCAAAACTCAAGACCGGTCACCAATCTCCAGGGCCATTCGGCAGATCGCCAACACCAATTTATGAGCTATAAGTAGCTTGCTGAAAGTTTCATGTATTTTAAGGGTTAGGGGCCCAGAAAGGGTGATCAAGCAGACATTTCGGTGAGTCATCGAGAGACATCAGTGAGCACAGGCATCTTGCCAAAAGTTACAGAACAGACTCAAACAAAAATGGAAATTAAGCGTGATCTGTAGGTGACTTTTGCAAACCGCCGAACCACTCGGCAAGCTCGATGTAGCTAGCCAAATTCCCTAACATGCCAGTTTTAAACCCCAAGCTTCGAAATCAAGCTCGCACCCCCCAAATTCAAAATTAAACACAAACACCATTCAATTGAGGTCAGACCCATACTACCCATGACCTTGGGGTACTCAGACTTTCCTCGGTTTGGCCAACGTTGGCCATTTGATGACTTTTTGCCTTAAGAATGACGCCAAACGCTCCATCATTGGGAAAATTATGTCATTTAGCACAACTCGAAGTTACTTAGACTTCACCCCACTAGACCCAACATATTAATACCGTCACACAATAATTTAAACTCGATTTCAAAAGAAATAACATGAGAATCAATCAATTTAAAGCACTTAGGTACACATTTAAACAAATTACTGGCAAGAACACATAAACACGATTATACCAATTACCCAACACAAAACAAAAACAAATTTACATATTGCATTTGATTTCAACCACAAAATTAAAGTACAGGGTTCGAAAAACCAACCTTAATGCCAAATTTAGAATTCGTATAGCTAGGTGGCAAAGTTCCACAATTCCAAGTAACGAATTCACAAAAAAAGCAGGTGAAAACAATGAAATATGAAAGATCAAATGTTGGGTAAAAGGGTTCCAGAGTTAATAATAGGAGAATATGAAGTATTTTGAAAATTTAAACCATTTGGTCTTTGAAAACCTTTCAGTTCGCGGCACCTTCAGCAGAGTAAGTCGGGATCGCCGAACCACTTGGTGATGTATTTTACCTCACCGAGTTTTACAGGACTCCCAGCAATTTGGGGGTTCAAATGGCGGACAAAGTTGGGCTCGCCGACCTATTGGACAAGTCACCGATTGAGCATGTAGCCTGTCGAGTTTTACAGAGTTCCCCTTCAAGCTTGGTGGTTCCAACGGCGGTCCAAATCGAGGCTCACCGACATGTTTGGCGTGTTGTCGACTAGACTTTCGCTATCCAAATGACCCATTTTCCAACACTTTTCACTTTCAACCTGCACAATCAACACCCATTATTCGAAATAAAAAACTAAAGCATTAAAAACTTGGGTTTCCTCCAAAGAATCGTCTTAGTTAACACTATTGAAAGACGAAAGTACCCATTTACGGATCATTCTTCGGGTTTGCCAAAGTATCACTTGGTAGGCCACCTTTTGGCCTTGGATTCAAATTACAAGAAATTTGACCTATTTGGGTGTCCAACTGCTTGATTGACACGAAATGGGAGGTGACCGTCTGTTTAAGTGTAGAGACATCCTCTTCCATCTCCTTCAACACTTTCTCTGACCCTTCTACTTTGTTGAGAATACGTGAGAGCATGTCTTCAATACATACATTTTCAGACTCCTTTGGCTTTTAACACTCATGAGGTGGGACATACCTGTCCTTGTCAGCCTCTCTTTTCTTTCAATTGGCGTTCCAATCACGCCATTCTCTGTCACAGTCTCTCCATCCTTCATCTCTATTCCAACTCAGGTTTCCACCCGGCCTTGGATAGTTTTGACAATATCCTCCTCCTTGATTAGCTAGGAAGTTTACTTATTTATTGTAAAGCTTTTCAAATTGAGCGTCTTCTGGGTTCATTCCATCAACACCAACAACATTAACACTCTTTGCACCAGTACCCATCACATTTTTTGCCAAGATATAGAGCTAGGTAATCATTTTGGCCATGTTATGGTCCCTCTTTTGATCCTTTTCGACCTGCTCTTTTGTCATTTTAAAAGTGAGAGAAGACACTTGGTCCTCATGAGTATACCATGCTTTATTTATCTTGGTCATGCCATCAAGAAGTTATGACGCTACTTCATAGGTTTGTTGCATTATACCACCAGGAATAAATTGATCAGCAACTCCTTTGTTCACCGAATCAAGAGTCTTAAAGAAGTATTGTAATATCACATTGTTGTGTAGTCCATGAGTCGAGAATTTAAGTACCAATTTGTTAAACCATAGCCACGTCTCCTGGATAGGCTCACCCTCCAAGCGTTTGAAACCTTGGATGCTATCTCTAAGCGTCATCATCTTCGATGGGGGAAAGAATTTCACGGAGAATGCTACGGTCAGTTCATCCCACAAAGGAATGGAATCCCTTGGTAACTCAGCCAACCATTTGCCAGCCTCACCCATCAAAGAAAATGAGAACAACATAAGATGGATTTATTCTTGTGATATGTTCTAGAATGAGAATGGACCAGAAACGTCCACGAAGTTCCGAATATGATCATGAGGGTCTTTATTAGCCAAACCTCCATATAGGCCTTTCATTTGCAGGAGCTGTAGCATTGTGCTTGTAACATGAAACACGACATTGCCTTCAATTGGAGGTAGACATATTGCACCAACTCTATCCAATTGGATTGGGTCATTCACATCATTAAGGTTTCAACAACACCACTCCCCGGCTGCAGCACAATTTTGATATAACGTTTCAACTACACCTCATATGATACTATGTGTAAACTATCGTTAGTCAGTATAAAACCCAACAAAGAGTTAGGGTTGAATCCACATGGAGTGGTACGTGTTAAAATTCAATTAGGAAGTACAAATGTGGTCAAATCAGCTATATGAACAGAAATTATCAAAAAATACATGTAAACAAGTCTAAAGGGGGTGACACGAATGTCAAATGGGGTTTTTTTGTTTGCAATTATCAGCTACAATGCAGTCAAATAAAGATGAGATAACAATAGAGAGAGGAATTCTCTGGATGTGATCGATTATAGGCAAATTTTGGTATATTGGAAATTGTAACTACTAATAGATAGCTAAAAATCAGTGGGTAGGCTAGACTATGAGAGAGATAGCTTTCTTTTGAACAACTACCCCGAATCAAGTAATTTATTTAGAACATCAACAAGCATAACAATTAAGAACAACCCACACCTTAATTCATCAACTTTTTCGAGCTAGATGGGTAGTTTAGGATTCAGTCTCTCCAGTTGAACCCATATCAACCCAATACCTACAAACTATTAATCAAAAGCCTTGGTTCCAAAATCTCTCTCTTAAGAAAGCTAAGAACACAAAATTAGAACTGCATCGGCAACCACGATTAATAAATTAACATTCAGCTAATGATTAAATTCACTTTAATATAGCATTTAAACTAGTAATTACCAATACACATATGCTAATTCATTCCATAATCACATGATCACACCTCAAGAATTGAGATTTTAGCCAGACATCATAAAAATAGGGAAACGATTACCAAATACATTCACCATGATGTAGGGAAATGCTTTGAAGTCTTTACAATGGCCCCAAATAGAAAAATTAAAGCAACCCACTTGTAGAATCTCCAAATTGAGTCTCAGAAAGCTTTAAGGTTTACAATGGAATTCTAAATCTCCATAGAAAATTCTCCTAAATGATAAAAGGTTGCGCAATTTACAGTTCAAAATTCAATTTCTAGTTGCCCAAAATTTGGCCTGAAAGGCCATTAAGCGAGATAAGTCGGGTTCACTGAGTGGTTTGGCGATCCGCCTTTTGCTTTCTTCCATCGCCGTTATGTGTTGGTTCTCAGAATCCTCAAGTCATGTATATTTAGTCGATTCATCTTGTCATCACGGAATTGAACGGGGATTCGCTGATTGTCCATTCATTTCATCGACCTGGTCTCTTCCCTCAGGGTTAGTACATTGGAACTTTGGGCGGGCTGAAGAGCCAGTCGGTCAGTCACTGAATGGTCATGACGATCACCTAGCTCGCCTTTCTTCACCTTTTCAGCTTGTTATGCTCCTTTTTGCCTGTTAGTGTCCTTGCCTTGCTCCTTAGCTAGAAAACCTGAAACTCAAGGTCTTAACATCATTTTATAGCATAGATTTGGCATTTGAGGACACTAAAACTATCCAAACAAAGCCCTAAATGAGTCCAAATCTCAGACTCATCATCTTTCTAGGATACGGGGTGTTACAGTTCTATAAGATGGAATCTGGGGTCTTTTCCACACCGCAAAGAGATTTTCCTACTAGCCAAGGTAAGAACCATAGGTAAGGAGCATACATATAGGTTAGATTGATCAACTAGCCATGTCTTCCTAAGATAAATTACATGGGGGCATATAGTTAGGGACAAAGGAACTACTTCTAAAGACCAAACATCTTCCTGCAGTAGGGAATCCATTCCAAAGTCTTCCAATGCTAAGTAAAATCCCAACGGAATAGAGAAAGTCATAATCATATCATAGTCAAACTAATTGGAAAGCCAACAATTAAGACTACAAATTCAATCATAAATTCATATTAGAATAGCTCCTTTAAAACCCATAATTTGATAACTTCATTCATTATGAAACTCGCCTATCTAAGCATCGAAATCTAGATTTCTTTCAAATGTGAGAAAATATTTCACAAATCACTGACACTTTATCTTAAAAGCATCCTTTAGTCATTAATAGGGGTTGCAAAATTAATCATAAATATGGGTATCCATTCCTTTTTACCCATTTAAAATAGGTTGGGTACCCAATGCTTTTAAAATGAGTCAAATATGAGTCCACTCATATTACCCATTTAAAATATGGGTACTTAAATATACATAATGGCTAAATTCTAGAGAAAGTCTAATCATTGAGAAAGCAAATTCAGTTTTTTGATATTCTACATATGCGTATATTAGTTGTCTAAAAATTTCTACGTACTTACGATCTTGTTTTTCTACTTTTCTTTTTCTATTAGATAATCACATCTGAAAGGAGAATCCACAATAACAAAGATCGCTGAGAGTGTATGGAAATTTTGGTGCAAGTGGTGGCCTCGTTGGTGAAACATCTTTGTCTTTTTAGAGTTAATATGTTGGCGAGCAATTAACCATGTATCTCCAGTAGATGTTCCTGTCACAGTTGTATGATTTAGTTAGTTAATTCTAACAATTTTGATCACTAAGTCCACAAATGTGACCAATTTCTTAATGTAATTTCAATCATGAGTCATGTTGTGGTTAGGAAGACTTAATTGGCAAGTTAGAATTGTTCTAGATACATGTAATAGAACCTGGTCATTTTGTATTGAGTAGCAAATTGATCATTTAATGTCTTTAAAATTCTATATGACTTGGTCATTTTGGAGCTCATTGGGAATGCGGAAAACTTGCTTCATGGAATAATATGAGTACCCATTTCTACCCTATTATCCATTGGGTAACTCATTTTTTTCGGTTTAAAATACGTGTCGAGTCGATTCGGGTATTTTATCTATCTTTGTTTATTTCATTTTTGATTGACTCATATTTCACTTGATTTGCTCGTTCTCCACTTCTAGTCATAAATCGTCACTTTCTTAAAATATGCATAGATTCATAATCATAATCTATGAGTTCATACGCATAGTATATATTAAAAAGATCAGCATAGGCATGTGCTCATGTGAAATCAATAAAAATCATGTAATTAAGTTAAATCATGCATAACAAGATGAAATATAATTAATTGAATCAGAATGATTTTAACTCATGGACAATAGCATAAAACCCTAGATATTAGGTAAAATAAATTTGAAGTAAAATATACATTCTTGAAATACTTCTTAAATAATGCAGTTGCTATTATATATAAGAATACTTTCTTGAAAATAATGCACTAGAAGAAAAACATACATTCTTGAATCTCTTCTAAAATAATGCCCTTGAAATGAAAGATAATAATATTTTCTTGAAATACTTCTTCAAAATAATGTACATAAAACAAAATATTCTTTCTTGAACTCGTTATTGAAATAATTCTGTAAATGTTGAACATACTTTCTTTGTGAAATTAATGCATATGAAATACTATGAAAAGGTTTTTAAATAACTCTGATTAGAAAGCGGTCCATGTGGTATAATAAGCATGAACCATGAATAAATAATAATTAGCTAGTGATACGAAGTAAAATAATTTTGCTGATAATATCAAGAACCAATCAGATAATGGGAATTCAAAATAATAAAATTCGGGGTAAAAGCCCTAATGTTGATCTTAAAAAACATATATTGTAGAAGTAGGACGCGAGGAAGAACAAAGTTCCGCACTTTGATAATATTACATACCTTTCAAGATCCATTAATCTTGAAAAAAGAACTCTAACTTGAAGGAGAATAATCTAGAAATCCTTTCTTGAGATTTTTGAATTAGTTTCTTGAAAATCCTATAGTCAAGTGTTATGATTTCTATTAATGATTCATGATTATAAGAAGGAATATGAATTGTAAAGATTAAAATCTTTGGAGAAGGATTTACCTTCAAGAAAAATCTTGAAAAAATATTGAATGAACACTATGTTAAGAAGAAGCTTGAAAAACATTTGAAAGATTCTTTCTTGGAAGTCTTAAGCTTTAAATTGTTTTAAGAATTTCATCTTAGGGTTTGAGAGAGGAGAACAATATGTTAAAATATTGAAATATAATTGTTTAGGGCTTTATAGAAGTTGAGAATACCGTTTTAAGGTTTTCCAAGTGGTATATGAACAAGAAAATTACCTTTTTTAGAATCTTCCCATGGATAAACTGCAACTTTACTACACCATTTAGTAAAATATTATAACTCTCTACACTAATCATGGAATGATATAAACTTGGTGACGTTGGGTAGAAGGCTGATAGACCTTTAATTTAATTGAATATGGACCACCAAAATCTTCATTTTTTAAGAGATATGATCCTTTAAGGTTGACCTAAAAAAAATCTTTTATGGAAACTCTACTAAAAACATTCAACTCAATTTTATGTTAGAGGAATATCATTACCTTAATTCATCTCCATATAAATTCCCACACTACAAGTTTGAATTGAACACCTATACAAAATAAAGAATCATCAAGTATAAACAACACCTTCGCAATAAAAAAGAGTATAAATAGCAAACACCACACTCCTATAGCATTGGAACTAACCTAGACTCCAGTTGATCGTCAACCAAATATTTGGTCCCAAATACTAAAACCAACTAAAAAATGATAACAAAAGGAGAAACAACTCTAATCAAGAAGCAAAACATATCAGAAAGAGGCAACATACAAAGATAATGTAACACCTCGCTAACTGAAAGAGATAGAATTAGAAAGAACCATTTTTGGAAACTATGAAAATCTAAAATTTGGCTAAGTTATGATAAGTATATGTTTTGGGTCAAGTTCAAATGACCAGAACTTTTAGTACAGGATGAGCTATGTGTCAAATAAGATGTTAAATGAAAGGCTTTGGAATTATCTTTCCAATACCACAAATTTTGCAAATTTTTTAGCTCGTATATGGAAGATATGCACGTTCGAAGTTGGGGTTGTCCAGAAAAGGAAAGCTAACCGGATTTTAAAGGGGTATTTTGGTCTTTTCCATAGACAATAAAAAAAATTGTTATTAAATTGGGGTCAATACTGAATCATTTCGGTTTACACAATTGAAAAATCACGCTAGGGTTTTAGAGAGAAGATTTCAAGAGGACAAAGGAGGAGAAAAGGTCTAGATTCATCGATTTCTTGAGGAATTGATTACAGATTTAGCCAAAGATTCAATTCTACGAGGTATGTGAGTTCACATTGTGTTGTGTTAGTTCACCCACATGCGAAACTTGTTTATTTCAGTGTAATCTTTATCAAAAAAGATTGAAGATTTGATGTTCTTGAGTTGTGTTCTTGAATTGCTTTCATTATCGAACTTATATGGGATTGATGAGTTTCTTGAGATGTTTTATCGATTTTAAGAGTTCTTTGAGTTAGATTCTTGTGTACGTGTTTTGTGTATCTAAATCTAAGGAGATACTGAGAAAAATAATAGAATCTAATCAAATTAAGGTCAGAAAATGAGTTTAAAAATTTGTCAGGTTTAACTAGGGGGAAGGCTGGCGGGCGCGCCCCTGATGCGCAAGGAAGGTTGGGGCGGCGCGTTAGCAGTGGGCCAAAAATGGCTCTCTAAACTTTGGAGTTGGCGCGGCGTGCCTGTGATGTGCCAGGGTCATCCGCCCCAACCTATTTTTAGTCGTTTAGCCCGTTTGAGTCCTTCTAAAGTGTACTAACACTTCCTATCAATTCTAACTACTCTAAATATCTAGAAATCATCTAGAAACATGAATCATAACCTTTAATTCATAAATTCAAATTCAATGAAACTTAAGAGCCAAGTCTAAAGAGTTTTTAGAGTCCTTTGAAGATGCCTTTTGCAAATGTTTAATCTTTTTTAAGACTTGACTTTTTAATTATGCAAGAGTAGAAAATGAAGTTCATTTCTTCAAAAGAGTATATGGGAACCAAGTATTCCCAAAGAGTAAATGTTTTCACATTTAAACAAGAGAGGAAACACTTATTTCCAAGAGAGCCTTTGAGCTAGTTTTGGAGTAATTATGTCAAACCACAGAAAGAGTTTTTGTTTTAAAAACATATGAGCTGAGTATATTTTTGGAGTAGTATTGAGCACCAATATGGGGAGGAGTTCATAATAACTCAAGTTTCCATAAACCATGTAGTAAACGTGGGTAGAAAAGGTCATTCTTTTTAGATAATTCCTTAATGCTTTTAGCATAGACTAGTGGATCCACTTAGTTGAGGCGTTCTATATCCCGGCAAGTTATAGGACAGTTTTGGCGGTGTGGGCGAGACGTTGTATCATCACATAGCTCATAATGATAGTTGTCGATTAGAGAATCTCCCCAAAGAGATTTATTTTTGTATTCTTATATACAAATAAGATATTATGGTATTTTACAATACTTTGAGATGTTATTCATTGTTTTAAATTCTTTATAAAAACTGCATCTTTACTGTTGTTTATTTCTGCATTGAGTTGAGTATCCTTGAGTGACTAAAGTTGAGGTGAGTGTTCCTTTCAGATTTCAATTCAAGCTTATGTATTGTTTACAATTCCCATCACATGCTCGTATATTCAATGTACTGATGTCTATTGGCCTGCATCTTTTATGATACAGATACAGGTAACCAGGATTTGCATCCAGTGCTTCATTGATCTAGTTTAGCATTTCAGAGGCATTTGGTGAGCCTCCTTACTTTTCGGAGGATCCCATTTATTTCTTTATTAGTTCAGTTGTTAGGATGATCGGGGATCTTGTCCTGACATCCCTGATAGTTATTAGAGGCTTCATAGATAGTTAGACATTAGTAGTTCATTTGTCTTTATTCATTTCAGTTGTTTTCATTATTAGACGTTAGATGTCTTTATGTCTAGTTAAATGTTTTCATTTATACCATTCTAGTTTATTTCATGGATTTATCTTTGTTGAGTATGTCATCCGCAGATATTTAAGCAAGGCCAAGGGTTCGTTTGAGGCCAATAATGGCTCTCGAGTGCCAGTCCCGCCCAGGGTGTAAGCTCGGGGTAAGACAAACTTTGTATCAGAGCATAGAGTTCAAGAGTCTTAGGGAGTCTATGAAGCCATGTCTGTAGAGTTCTAGTTATTAGTGTGAAGTGTGCAACATATATAATTAGGAGGTTGCGACATTTATGATATGTGTTAAAGTTTTTGTTGAGGTGCGGAGACTATCGGTTGGAGGTATTTCTCAACCCGAAGGGGGCTGCTTATGTTTTTTTAATGTTCATTAAGTTTGCACATTGTCGTTTGGCCTATTCTAGGCTTGGATTTGTGTCGCGTGTTAGAGAAATTAGTTAATCGGAGAAATTAATTAACCAAATTATTACTGTAATGAGTTTGTTTAACACAACTATGTTGCAAATGAGTTGTTTATAAAGAATAAAAACTTCACGAGTGTTGCATTTTAGACATGCAATTCTTCGATTTTGGTAAAACAAAATGAGATGTAGGAATGTGCAGATTCGCATTTGGTTTATAATGAATGCACATAAGAGTTTTCATTGCCCATTGGATATCGTTGTGACTATAAAAGCATTTCTTCGATTATGTGGGGTTTGACCCCAACCTTTTTTCTTTACTATATTATCTTCAACAAACTGTGCATTGTATTGTTGGGTGATGAGTCCACAAATTGGACTCATTTAGGGCTTTAATTTGATGGAAATAGTGTCCTCAAAAGCTTATTTTGTCTCAATATCTGATGAAAAATCTTAACTTTCAGGTATTTGAAGTATTAGCGGAAACATGGACGCTTAGGCGCAAAAAGGAACAAAAAGGCTGAAAAGAACGAGGAAGCTGAAGCCTAAGCTCCGCCAATTACACTTGGTGAGTCGCCAAATGGACGAATTTTACCCTTTGTTCCAGTATGCGAAGCCCTTAAGGAACAGGATCAAGAAGGTGATGAAAGGAGCAGTTGGTGCTTCGCCAAATAATTACGGGAAGCAATACTATACAGCCCAATGGTCTAGAATGTGAAGATGCTGAAGGCAAGCACTAAATAGTGATGAGACAGAAGAAGGGCGATTCGCCAAGTCATTCGGCGAACTCGACAAACCTCGCCGAACTATACACCAACACTAATTCCTGATCGCTATAAATACTAAACTCTTTATTAATTTTAGCTTTCCGAATCATTATTATTATTTTAATAATAGAATAGTACTTTTTTGGATATTTTCTCTCAAGTTTGGAGACTGTTTTTGGGAGACTTGAACAAAGAAGGATTTCATCTTCCCCAAGATGGAAGTGGGTCTTCTCCATTCTTCTTCCTTTTCTTAAATCAGGGTTTACTTTCTTGTACCCATTTTATTTTAGTATCATCTTAGGTGTATTTTGTTATTTTTTTATGAGTGGCTAACAACCCCCATTCTTGGGGTGTGATTTAGAAAATATTTGTTGATATTGTTGTTGGGTCTTGCTAGATGAAAGGTTAGATGTATTTTAATGGTGATTTCACCTAGGGGTTGTGGTTTAATTTAATGGGTTTGTAGTTGTAAATACAAAATCACTCATGTGTTTTCGGCTTGCTCGAGAGGGAGGTCGCGAAACCAAGACCACTAGACTAATGGCCTAATGAGTGGGTCGACATGAGGTTCAGCCCGAGCGGGTGAGAACTAGTCCCATATCCTAACAGTCAACTCGAGAGAGTGAGGGGGGTAACGCGTAGGCTGGGCTTCATGCGGAAAATGGGTGTACGAGAGGAACCGATTTGAAACGGGGTAAGTTGTCTGAGAGGGAACTTATTTCCATCTAAAACTTCGCCTAGTCAGTATTATCTTGCAAATTTCCTATCGAAAGCATGTACGCAATGATTTATCTTAGCTTGTATTGCGGTCACACCCCAAGAACTTTTCCCCATACTTGATATTCTTGTTATTTTTTGTTGTTTTTACTACTTGTGACAAAACTCTCATTTAATATTTGACACTTTTCTGTCACACCCTTTAATTTACTATGTTTTTGTTCGTTAATGTGTTTAGCTACAACTAGTTAGAGCTAAATTTTATTTTTCTATCAATTCTCAAAACCACTCCCTTGAGACATGACCCCAACCTTTAGTTGGGTTAGTATATTATCGATGACCATAGACACTCGTACCACAGGTTAGTGTCGTTGGTCACGATAAGTATCAAAATGGAGCCGCTACCGAGGAGTGGTGTTATTTGAGAAATCTTAGATTAATAAAGTTTTTTTTCTTCCTAGTTGTAATTCACTAACTTTAATTTTAGTTTTGTTTTTCATTGAATTGTCCATTTAGATGAGAATGGCTGAGCAGAGTAGTGGAAAATTGGTCAAAATGAGCCAAGGAGTTCAAAAGGACTTCATGCTGACCGAACTGGCATCTCAGCTAAACGATTTGGCCACCAATATCTCAGAAGTGGAAGTCCAATGCAATGGCAAGGGGAGGTAGATACCCCTTCATAAGCGAAGGAAGTCTAGTAATGGGGAGAAAAATCGTGTCGAGGACACACTTCGAATCATTCTCCAAAAGGTCACTGATCAAGATCGGGTGTTGGAAGAAATGAAGGATAATATTGAACTGTTGAATCAAATGATTGGATCTACTCTATATCAATGCAGCTAATTAGGTCATTCTTGAGTTTTTCAGTGCCTCATCTCTACCCAAATGATATATTGGGGTCACC
Source organism: Solanum boliviense (assembly GCA_029582625.1). Classification (NCBI taxonomy): domain Eukaryota; kingdom Viridiplantae; phylum Streptophyta; class Magnoliopsida; order Solanales; family Solanaceae; genus Solanum; species Solanum boliviense. The sequence goes on from JAJOOJ010008678.1 coordinate 89,879, forward strand.
TAGGTCACTAGGGCTAACCCTAATAATGGAAAGTGAGACAGAACTCACGTCATACCACAACGTAAAATAAGGCGCTTTTTGGGAGGCAACCCAAGGTTTTTTCTGCTTTTAGTTATTCTGTTCGAATAATGGTGTGCTGATTTTGTAGGATAAAGAGAGAAAGGTGTTGAAAAGTGCAAGTTGGCAAGCCAAGGATCCAGTGAGAGAATCGCCGAACCTATCAGCGATTTCGACTTAATCCGTCGTTGGGACCCCAAAATAGGGGATGTTCTGTAAAACTCAGCGAGGTAAGTATGCATTCGATGCTTCGCCGATTTGGTCGGCGATAAGACTAACGTCGCCGAATGACTGATAACTGAACGGCTATAAAAAGGCAAAGTGTCAAACTTTGTTTGAATCCCGCACTTTCGCTCGTTTCAAACTCCCCAAAATCACATCAAAGGTACTTTATCTTAGATTTTCATCTTTCCGTTAGTATTTTAGTTGGTAATTAGTACTTGAGGTTGAATCTCTTTACTGCCTAGAGTTTCAAAAAACAATTTGATCGGCATTAAAGGTTAGTCCATGAAACCCCAAATTTATCTTAAAAGTTTTTTGCACTCTTTTGCAATTGTAGTATCAGGATGATGTTTGATGGGCCTCTCTGATAGAAATAGGTTGATATGCTATGTGTAATTCGAAACTAGTTGCCTAAAATATTTTAATAGTCGAATGCCTTGCTGTTTATGCTTTAATTTGATTGAAGTTGCAATGGGTGCTGCTTGATTGTATTTATATTGGCTGGGTACCACCTAAATGGCCCACATTTGTGCTAAATAATGAAAATTGATCAATGAAGGAGTGGGTAACGACATTCTTAAGGGCAATCGTAGTTAAATGGCCAAAATTTGGCAAGACCGGAAGAAGTCTGAGTATTCCGAGGTGATGGGAAGAGTGAGTCTCGTGTGAATTTTGTCTATGCATGCTATGATTTCGTTTCTAGGGTTTGTAAGGTCGGTTCTAAAAAGTGGGCTAAAAAATAGGCACGTTAAATCATTTGCCGAGCTGAGTGGCACTCGCCAAACGATTTCGCGGTTTGCCTACAAGTGTTAGATCGCCCTTTACTCATGTCCATAGTGTTGAGAAATCTGTAACCTTCGACGGACACATCTATGGTCATCGAAGGTAGTCGGCGACTCACCAATAGGACTTGAAACCGCCTTTTACATACCCCATTTACCCTCTTTCACTGTATCTTTTGGCGGACAACTTTGTCATCATCTAAAGCAGTCAGCGACTCGCCTATGGGATCGGCGAGTCCTTCTGTAATCAAATTCTCTGTAGTTGTGTGGAGTGTTGCCTAATCTCTTGATCTTTTGCAGATATGGTACGCACCAATTTAACTGAGCAACCACAGAAAAAGGCTAAAGGTATTATAATAAATGAAGGAGGTCCAAACCCTCTAAAGAGAAAAAGAGATGACCTCCAACCGGGAGATAAGGGTAAAAGAAAAAAGCACATCGCTAGGAAGGGCACAAATGTTGAACCAACTTTTTCTAAGCCGGGGGATGAGCAACATTTGATAAATCGAAGGGAAGAACTAAGGGCTAGAAATCAGCCCACAGCTACCGGAACCCCTTCAGCTGCCACTCCCCCGACTATCGAAGCAGTGCCAACACAAGCACCACCTCTAGCGGCTCCTGCACTCCCTGTATCACCACCTACACCCAGGTTGCTGAACAAACTAAAAGGCGATGGTCTACGATCCATTCTAGAAGAAAAGTTACTATGTGTAGAGGGTTTGGAAGGTAAGCATGCCAAGGTGCTTGACACGCTCAGATATCATGAGTTCGAACAGTTCACTAGGCAGCGAGGGTCTTACATTCCTTCCGGGGTCCTAGAATTCTACTTAGCCTATGGGGAGTTAGTCCCGAAAATTAAGAAAAAGGGTAGTGAATTCCGACCAGTGAAGTTGGTTCTAGTTAGAGGCAAGGAGGTGGAGTGTCACAGCGAGCATATTAATGTTTTATTAGGTCGACCGCTGCACTCGGTACTACCCTACCAAGGTTTGCTTATTGTTCCATCCCTAGATGATCTGAAGGATTGGTTAGCTCCGATGATTTCTAACATCACCCCGAGGTGGATGGATGCAGGAACTCCTATTGAGAGGAGGGATATGAACATTGCCTCCCGGTACTGGTTTGGCTTCATCAATAGTACTATCATGCCATCCCAGAACAAGTCCATCCTAAGGCGGCTTACCTTGGTTCTATCATGTCCAAGAAGCGGATTAACTTGGGACTACTAGTTTCACAGGAGATGGCTGTGAGAGCCAAGCAAACACAGACGTCGCTGCCCTTTCTTTTTCTGATTACTGAGTTATGCCGACGTGACGGAGTACCACAGGATCCTGCTAGCGATATAGAGGTCACACCATGTTCCTCCACAGATATCAGATGCATAGAGGCCGAATTCACACGAGAGGAGATTGACAGAGAAGAGCTGCCCCAGCCGATACTTCCCTAGAGGTCAATGTTGACACAATATCAGCAGAGACACCTGCGCCCATTACGGCCTCTCAGCCCTCAGTTATACCAGCGCCTCCTTCTTTTTCCTCACAAACTCCAGGTGCTTCATCACCCTCCTAGCTTGCTAGAATCATTCAGGCCATGATTCTGAAGATGGAGTAGTTGGCCTATTCCGCTGATGTGAGAGATACCCGATTGGAAAGGTCTGTTCTAGAGATGATTGACAGGGCCATACTAGCAGCACTTACTACTATTCAGACTTCTGTTAATGCCTTTACAGTCAGAGTTATGGGCTGTGAGAGCAGACAACGGGAAACCTCTGAGGTGACGGCTTTAAAAGCCAAGATTGCAAGTTTGAGGAAGGACGTAGACTACCTTAAGTCTATCGACTTCACTTCACTCATAGAAAGGGCAGATGATAAGGATGTTCCTGTGACCACAGGAGATGTGCAAGGGGATAGTGCAGCACAGGCAGAGTCAGATGCAGAAACCAACGAGGAGTTGATAGGAGTACAGGTTGAGGAGATAAGAGAGAGCCAAGATGTGAGCTTATTCATAGGTCTGCCAGATCTAGTAGAGACAGTTATACAATCGGTGATCTAGACATCAACGACCGAGACGTCCACAACAACTCCTAGTAGATCTGGCACTACTTTTCCATCTGAGACTACTCCAGGCACTGATACCCCAGAAGTTAGAGAGACTGTGTAGCTAGGACCTTTCTCTACCCTCTTCTCTATCTTGCTTACATCTACTTTTGGATTCTTATTACTTGCATTTGAGGGAAAATGAGTTTATTTGTGGTGGGGTGAGGCCCACATCTTGTGTGTTGATGTTTTTGTTATTTTGTATATATTTGGGCTGGTCTACTTAAAATTGTGTTTACATTGTTTTTGTGGATGTTCGAGCTCATGCCTCTCTTTTGGGTTTAATTGCAACTGATTTTAACCCTTCCAAAAAAATTTAAATTTTTCGCACTTTTTTTGCCACCCCTCGTGAAGTGAATGTGGTTGTTCTGTTGCAAAAATTTGAGTCTCAGTTTCGATCAATACTGATGACTTAAATAGTGTTCTTAATTGAACAAACATGAATGTACGGCTACGATGAGGCCAAATGAAGTTGCATAGACAATATGTGAACTCTTTGCATCTCGTTGTGATTAGCCATTTATCAAATTGATTATGTTGTAATGACCGTTGCAGAGTAGCGAAAGTGTGTAGTCTTGTTTGACTCAAGTGTCGATGCCTTGTTTGATTAGCTTGCTCTAAAACTTGCATGAATAAACCTAGAATTTGCCCTGTTAGTCTAATTGATTTAGAAAGGTGTCCTCTTGAGATGATCTTAGGCAACTTTAAAGTGTGTGAGCCAAATTTGATATATAGGTCTTTTGTGGCCTACTCGTGAGCGTGTGAAACTCTTTTGAACACCCTTTGAGCCTTACCTTTCTATGGAAGAACATTGATGACCTTACTTGACCCACTACCTATAATCCTCCTGATTTGTTGTTTAAGCGAATAGCCAACTTATGCCAAAAGCCTAAGTTGGAGGTGTGGTGAAAAGGAAAAGGAGAAGTCAAGAAGTGCAAGAAAAGCCCCCCTTAACCCATGCTATTGCATAAAAATGGAATCCCTTCAATTAAAAAAAAACGCGAAATAAAGTACAAAGGGAATCGGGTTTCATGCAATCCATGGAGGTGAATAACAAGGTTACTTAGAAGCACTGGAAAAAGAAGGGAATGCCTTGAGAATACCACATCTCACGAGGATAAGCCACTGAGCCTAAATGACCATACCTTTGCACTCAGCCCCATTACAAGCCTTAGAAAGACCTTTTTGATCTTGAGTAAGCCGAATCGAAAGTCGATTAGAAAATAAGGGCAAACCTATGGGTGAAAACATGCATTGTCTTCCTCTTTTTGAGTCTGAGCGTTGCATCTGATTCCTGATCTTGAATTGATTAACCTCTGTGTGTGAATATGGAATCAATCTTCATTAAAGGCATTTAGATACTTTTTGTTGAGCTTGAACTTGCACATGTAGCATGTATTGCGAGCATGAGAATCTTTGGTAATAGTGTGTCACAACCTGAATCTTTGAGTACACAATTGATCCTTGCATAAGTAAATTGAGTCTTGTTGTGTGCATTCATAATTGAGTCTTATGTAGCACTGTTTGAGACACCCATTTTGAGAGGTTTAATTTAAGTTTTCTTGAGTACAGGCAAAAGTTTAAGTTGGGGGTGTTGATGAGTCCAAAAATTGGGCTCATTTAGGGCTTAATTTGATGGAAATAGGGTCCTCGAATGCTTATTTTTCGTCAACATCTGATGAAAACACTTAAGTTTCAGGCTTTTGAAGTTTTAGCGAAAGCATGGACACTTAGGTGCAAAAAGGAACAAAAAGACTGAAAAGAACGAGGAAGCTGAAGCCTGAGATCCGCCAATCACACTTGGCAAGTCGCCAAATGGACGGATTCTGCCCTTTGTTCCAGCATGCGAAGCCCTGAAGGAAGAGGATAAAAAAGGCAATGAAAGGAGCAGTCGACGCTTCACCAAATAATTCCGTGAAGTAGTACTATACCGCCCTATGGTCCATAACGTGAAGATGCCGAAGGCAAGCACTAAACGGCGATGAGACAGAAGAAAGGCGATTCACCGAGTCATTCGGCGAACTCGACTAACCTCGCCGAACTATCCGCCAACACTAATTTCTGATGGCAATAAATACTAAACTCTATATTAATTTTAGGAGTCCGAATCATTATTCTTATTTTCACAATAGAATAGTACTTTTTTGGATATTTTCTCTCAAGTTTGGAAAGGGTTTTTGGGATACTTGAACAAAGAAGGATTTCGTCTTCCCCAAGTTGGAAGTGGGTCTTCTCCATTCTTATTCCTTTGCTTAAATCAAGGATTAATTTCTTATACCCATTTTGATTTTAGTATCATTTTAGGTGTATTTTGTTATTTCTTTATGTGTGGCTAAAAACTCCATTCTTGGGGTGTGATTTAGCAAATATGTTTTGATATTGTTGTTAGGTCTTACTTGTTGATATGTTAGATGCATTTTAATGATGATTTCACCTAGTGATTGTGGTTTAATTTAATGGGTTTGTAGTTGCAAATAAAAAACCACCTATGTGTTTTCGGCTTGCTCGAGAGGTAGGTCACAAACCAAGACCACTAGACTGATGGCCCTTGAGTGGGTCGACATATGGTTCAGCCTGAGAGGGTGAGCCCTAGTCCCATATCCTAACACTCATCTTGAGATAGTGAGTGGGGTAAGGCGTAAGCTGGTCTTCATGCGGAAAATGGGTGTCCGAGAGGAACCCATTTGAAACGGGGTAAGTTGCCCGAGAAGGAACTTATTTCCATCTAAAGCTTAGCCTAGTCACTATTATCTTGCAAATTTTCTATCGAAAGCATGTACACAATGATTTATCTGAGCTTGTATTGTGGTCACACCCCAAGAACTTTTCCCCATACTTGATTTTCTTGTTAATTTTTGTTGTTTTTACTAATTGTGATAAAACTCCCATTTGATATTTGACAGTTTTGTGTCACCCCCTTTAATTACTATGGTTTTGTTCGTTAATGTCTTTAGCTACGACTAGTTAGAGCTAAATTTTATTTTTCTATCAATTCTCAAAATCACTCCCTTGGGAGACGAACGCAACCTTTAGTTGGGTTACTATATTATCGAAGATCGTAGACACTCGTACCGTAGGTTAGTGTCGTTGGTCACGATAAGCATCATTGGGACACAAGATTAGTTCTTTAATATTATATGTTTATAGCTCTTAGTCATATTGTGAATCCTATTTTTAGTTATAAAAATTCATTTCAACTCTTACAGAATACAAATAAAACCATCAATTAATCCTCTAATTTTTATTATTCTTGCCCTATTTTGTGGGATTTTACCTCAGCCTTATTTTGATTACTTTATTTTCATAGCACCACATTAGATCATCTAACGGTGTAATATTCAGTGTATCAAGAATCATAGATGTTGGTTATGTACAAGGTTAATTGAAGGTTGATTTATGATATGATGGGTTCTTTGAATATGACAAGTAAGAAAAAAATATTTCTCGCTCCATGAATAACTTCAAGGAGGATATGCTTGAAAAGGAAAGAAGGACAAAATTTCAAAGAATTTTACTTGAGCTGACATGGAGGACCTGGTACTTGTTAGGTACACAAAGGTTTTGGTCAAAATATCATGAGATATATCTCTTTCTTCTGTCATTATCGAACACAGTCCAACTCTCAAGGAGAGAAATAAAGCTCAGTCCTAAGGGAAAAGATATCATTGTGGAGAGTAAGAACAGGAAGTATTATGTTATTCTACATATCCAACATTGTTAAGTTACATCAATAGCGTAGTAGGTGGCGTATTTTTCGAAAGGGTTTTAAATGTATTGACTAGTCCAAGCCTTGGAGCGTCCTATTATATATATTGATCAAGATGACAAAAGAGGAGAAATACTTGGAGCCTAATTTACAATATATTCATCTAGATGACAAACAAGAAGAAGCCATGTTAATATCAAACTTTGATCGTGGTCCAGTAACAGATCAATGTGGCAACGAAACAGATAATCACTCTGTTGTTTATGAAAACATTAGATTTTCAGGATAGATAGTCGACTTAAAGGATGTGATCAAGGAACATTCTTGTTTCAACATTATTTTCAGTGGACTGATCATAGACTCAAAGGTTCTTTCACTCTTTTGGACCAAATACTACGATCTTTATCGCACCCCGGATTAATTTATGCATGACCATTTACAAGGTGGCTTAACTGTTAACCTGGATGTTGAAATTATTAGTGAAATTGTGGATTCCATTGAAGCTTTTAGCATTTCGACCCCTAGCGATCATCTTGAAATTTGGGACTATTTGTTGAAAGTGATAGAGTGTTTTTGCCTGAGAGTTAAATTTGAACGTGCAAGGCTCAGTAAGCTCGTTTACATTTTCTGTGAATAGATGAACATTATTGAATCAAAGAAAGTTGAGCTAGGTGAAGCAAAAGAGGAAATGTATTATTTTAATAAATTGCTTTTGAAAGAAAAGCAGGTAAGAACTCTAAAACTAAGGGTTTAACAAAGAAGGATGAATTCCTTAATTCTATTTCAAGGCCCTAGCACCTTCTCCATGGTAAAAAATATTGTTTATCAAATACTTGTGTTCATTAGTAGTATAATTAGCTCTTAGTTGAAGGCTTCATTAAAATTGTATCCGCTATTATTTTTGACGTTGCAAGTTTCAACTTCTTATATTTAATAGGAAGTTAAATATTTATTCGTATCTGTTGTTTAGTAGTTTGTAATGATACCTACAAGTGTATAGAATCTCAATTTTATTACATGTCACATGTGTTTTGACTTTTATTTTTTTCTCTAGGTCAAGAAAAATTATCCTCCTAAATTTTTATTCGCAAAGTTCCGAAAAATGGGTTTTCTATTTATGTCCAATGTACAACAAACCATACTTATTTTACGTGTACCTAATAGCAAATTGCAAGTGAAACAAAAAAAAAGTTCTGCTATTTTGTCAAAAATATACTTCAAAATTATAGTGGAATTACTTATAACATATATTCATTTTTTCCCATAGAAGTTACTAGTCCTACAAAGATGATATAATGAAGGCATATAGAGAAATAAACGTGTTCTTTGAACAATATGAGCAAGAAACTAAATTAGACCAAATGAAATAATAAATGAATGTTCTTATTAATATGGCCAAAAAATTAAATTAAACAAAAATTAAATAAAATTGAATGTTTTTAATAATATGACTAAGAAAATGAAGAAGGATAAATTATGAATGGAAAACATAGTTAAAACCATATTTGTTCAAATGAACAAGAAAACATAGAACATGAACAACAAGCTAAAAATATATAAGAAATGAAAAAGAAAAATACAAATTTTTTTTTGTTAGAAATTTGTGAGCTTAATTAGTTGTTGAAAATGACAAGTTAGAGTGATTTCTCCCGATGCTTTTCATCCTTCACATTTCTTACATTAAATTATATTTCAAATTAAAATTTTCATATTCAATTAGGATATTTTATCTAAAAGAAATGATATTCCTATGAAATGTGGTTTTGTTGTCTAACTGGTTTTATTCTCTCTCCAAAAATGCTTTTCATTCTTCATTTAACCTGAACTTAAACTTAAGGGATAGAAGTAGATCTTTTCTGAAGCAAACTGACCAGCCCAACTTCAAGACGAAAAATTTCAAACAAATTTGCCTTATTGGTTTCTTAGTTTTGTCAAATATATGCTCCCTTGACATTTAATTTCTTCTTGATAAAACTAAAGTTATTTCGGTACTATATAGTTTATATTTTCTTATAAATATTTTGATACAACAGTGTTTTTTAAGAATTTTTTTTCGATTCCCATTTATCAAAACGTGATGACAATCTTATTTTGGTGGATGAAAATCAAAAAAGATTTTCCATCAAATACCTAATTAATAAAAATTGATTGTGTGGTGCTTGAAAAGGTTTCTCCATTGTTCACAATTTTCTTGAAAGAGTTGTCATGGGCTTCAATTGATTCAGCCCTGGGAATTTAAGGTAAAATCTAGTAAGTGTTAAAATCGAAGTTATTTTGTTAATGAAAGAGTTGTTTTTTATTTGACTGATCTTATATGCACCAATAGTGTAAATGATTAATTTTTGTAAGACCTAGAGAGGTAGTATTAGGAACGAATATATATATTTAATTAAGTGGGAGTGGGCCTTGTGTGGACTGGGTGAGGAAAGCGGAATATAGATTGGTCAAGTATGTGAAGAGGAGAAGAGTAGATTCCTCTGTTATTGTATTATTGGTATTGTTTCTCCTCTTAACAAATCGGAACCATCCCAGTCTAAATTTCCTCATCTTGTCCACAACGAGGAAAACTCCAACGTTGTTTAATATATCTTTGTTCCTTATACTACATCTCAATGATAATTAGGAAATTCATTTACTCTATTAGTGCATATAAGATAAATCAAATGAAAAGCATAACTCTTTCTTTAACAAAATTACTAGGACTTAAGCACATACAGGGTGTCACCTAAAATTCGCAAGGCTGAATCAATTCAAAGTCCACGACATCTCTTTCAAGAAGGCTGTAGGAATTAGAAAACCCTTTCGAACCTCCACTCAATAAATTCTTACTTGTAAGGTACTTGGTAGGAAATCTTTCTTCATTTTCATCCACAAAAACAATAACGTCATCATATTTTGACAAATCAAAATCAGAACAATTTCTCAAAAAACTCTACTATATCATAATATTTATAAAAAAATCTCTAGAATATAAAGGTCTAAAAACATCTCTAATTTAATCAATAATAAATTGCACTTACAAAAATAAATCTCCCTGAGACATGCGAAGGGAGCATACATTTGACAAAACTTGGAAACCTAATATGCTAATTTGCTTGAAATTTTTTGACTCACTGTTGGGTTGATGAGTCTACTTTAGCAGAGTTGTGTTTTTGTCCCTTCCTTTCAGTTATAGTAAAACTGAAAGAAATTTTAGAGAGTTAATAAAACTATTCAGACAACAAGGTAGCAATTCATAATACTAGGTGGAATGATTGTCTACTACTATATATTTAATTAATAAATTGTCATCTAAAGTGCTAAGTCCTTAGTCTGTATATTTCACCTAAATCATGGACGGTGACTGAAGATCAAATGTCCAAACATTGAATTTCGGACTAATAGAAGAGCAGCATAACCAGACTTTGAATCTGCGATCATAAGGTTGTTGAAGAATCATATGTCAAATCAATAGGGCAGTGTGACCATACATTGAGGGTGTGTTTTGAATGAAGGAAACCATGGAAAATGTTTTCCTAGATAACAAGTTGATTTTTGACTTATTTTCTCATGTTTGGTTGGTAAGTAGAAAATATTTTCCGTAAAAGATTTTTAGTGTTTGATTTATTAATGATTTTTTTTTGAGAAATATCTTTTATTTTTACTAGGGTAGAAAATAATTTTTGAAATTGAAAATATTTTTTAAAAACAAACTTAAATTTGTTTTGTGGTGAGGTGGGGGGGGGTGGTAGGGGTGGGTTGAAGGTAGGGGTGAAAAATTAAAATTTTGAAGTAGAAAATATTTTTTAAAAATAAACTTAAATTTTTTTGGGGGGATGGGGGCT